>JAQIXS010003379.1:0-18358 GCA_034700785.1 Rossiulus vilnensis
TTATCTTTGATTGGCTATTTACCGCTGATGACTTAATCCAGAAGTTAAAGGTATGTCGCAAGATCCGCATTTGTATTCCTTTGGTTAATAGAATGAATGCTCTTCAGCAGAATATTATTAATTTGAGCAAGGTAGACGTTACCCAAACACAGTTGTATATGTACTTTTTCATCATTAAAATCTTAATTTTTTTAACGTTATTACAATTCGTTTTTGTGATATAGAACACAAAATTTAATTAATAAAACCATGTACTATTATTATATTTAAAACGTACTGATATCTCGACCTTCTTTGTCAAATACTATCAATGTTTTGATGATAAAAACATCTATATGTCAATTTTTGGGAGAAATCTACATGTAATAAATAACCTAAAAATGTAATATTCACTGTGTTACTGTAGAAGAATATAATATTATCATAATCAAAAGGAAAACAAATATTAGCACATGGTGACATGAAACATAATTGTCTTGCTGAATTTCTGCAAAACATGATATTGAAGGACACTTGGTAATAATACCGAGTATTTTATCAACTGTAATTATTTAAAATTATTAAAACCAGTAAAATTCTATTTCTATTTTCCATTCTATTCTATTTCTAAAAAATTAGATTTTTCCAAAATTTTCAAACAAAGTGACACATAATGAAACAGAATCCAATTATGGCAGGAAGATGCTCAACTTAAGCACAAAACCCATTAGATTTCGTCTGTTTTAAAATCGTACTTAAAAGAAACAATAAAACTTACAATTAATAATAATAATAATAATAATAGGAAGTAAGTCACAATTTCTAATCCCTATCAACATCCTACAATGAAAAGTCTTGAAATTCATCTACTGTACTTCATATAAAACCCTCGATTTATCTAAAACCATTAATTTCTTGAAATTCACATACTAATTCGATTTTACTGTCTGACTTTGATAAATTTTGAAGCAGAGCTTTAAAACCAGTGCACAAAATACACGTATGTTGGGTAATAAATGTTTCAATTGCTGCGAATACTACATAAGACTTAAGTGGTAACCAACCGCAAACTCGTTGGCTAGTATTTCGACAATTCATGGGTTATTTTCAACCGCGACAAAGGGCGCTTTAACAATCACCAAATCAACGCGATCGATAGTATCTTATCTCGGGTAAAATATTGAAGTCACGGAGCTGACAAGGTGTACTGATGCAAACTAGAAATTTAAAAATGGGATACTGTTATCTAAACATAACATATTACAGCACCAAACAACTAACGGAGAAATGCAACTGGAGAGCTTTTCTAAAACTGTGGAGGTCGAAATGTTGCTCTTCAAACTGTTTCCCAACAACAACGTACTTCAATCAGAAATCATTGAAAATGTATTTTAGGGGTAGCAAATTGGAGTTAAAACGAGATGCCACTCCACGAACCACTACAAGAAGCCCTGAACAAGCGTGTTACATCAAAAGAAAAGTCCAGTGGTTATCAATGCAGTCCCAATTTTCTTCGCGAATGTCAAGCCTATTAACATATGATATAATAGGTGATCGGGGCCAACTGAGATAAAAAAAAATAACACACGTGTGTACTCCTATTTCCAAGTTAAATGATATTTTAACTAACCTTCTAACTATATATACACTACAATAAATCATTAATAATTTTTAATGATCTCAAATAAGGGTCGACGGTAATGTTAACAGATGTCATTTTTTGATGTTTTTTTATTTAAAAAAATTAAATTATTTCCTTCTTTATCATTATTTCAGCTTTTAATCGTGAAATGTTCAGTTCACAGATATTGAAGGTGGTTCTACATGTTTTCGGCCCGCGAATGTTAAAACGCGGATGCTGAAACCTCAAATGTTGAGGGTTTACTGGGTATGGTTCATTCACATACACTGTAGATATCCGTTCAATAACGACGCATCTATATCTTGTTCGGAAAATATAAACCAATGGTTTAAATTCACAAATAATAAATAACTAAAATTGTAATATTTCATTAAAGGGTAACTGCATGAGTTGCAAGACTAACAGTACAAAATTTAAGTACGCATAAATCTGCCAATTGATTTAGTTTATCAACAGATATACATTTAATCCTTGGAGCCACACAGCTATCAGCAGCTGACAAAATCATAATCTTTCAAAGTATAGTATGCTTGATTAACTGTTGTACATTTTTACAGCATTTAGAGATAAAGCTAAGTCAACTTTGTTCCCTGAAGATATCATAAATTTTAGGCGGATATTTATTCACTGTATATTTTAAATCCAGCTCACGGTTTTTGAAAATTTATGGTAGATGTACAGTTTAACGTTTTATTGACTGACTGTATAAATATATTATTCACATCGTGTTTAACAATCTTTGATGCACCTCATATAGCTAATGAATGCGTGCCATTTCCTAATTTCCATGCCTTTAATCGACATTCATTCCGAATCTCTAACTCATCGTGAATCTTAGGGTAACAAACCTGGGCTTAAAATAAAGTGCAAGTGTATAGCAATACCACACAGCAGCCTAACATTCATCATAATAATGGCAACTTCCATTGATCGTTCAAATGTTGAAACAGAACGTGGAATGGTTGTCTGGTGTAAATTCCTACAATATATCCAAGTTATCTAACGCTTATCTTTTAAATAAATATATGTGGGGAAATAGCGAACCGATTTAAAACGAAAGTAACAGAACCTGTACATTCGGAGACAGGAAATGCACCAACGACAGCGAATCTGTCCGGGATTTAATGGCCCGTTACCTTTACTCATAAAGTAAAGCCATGACAGCAGCCTAACTGAATCATATCCGGTGCAGTGCTTTCATTTCGACCACGGATCTAAAAGCTTAAAATGATCATATTGATTCCTTGCCGAGTTCAAAAATGCAATGATTCCATTATCATATTTGAAAAAATTTCTTAAGATTATTTTCCTTAATTTCCTATAATGTTCTTAGAATTGATATTTCTAAACAAATCTTTTTTTAAAATAAATTAAAAATAAATAAAGAAAAAACATCAGAAGAATTATTTCACACTTCATGTCACATCAGTTTTTATAGACACAATTTTCATAATGTATACGAACTGAAAACGGAACTTTTTTAAAAGATTTTTTTTTGCATAATTGAATCGGTTATTGTTTTTCAGCTAATTAATTAATCTAACTTTATGAAATTAAGCATGCTCACCAAGCATGCACAACGTCTAGGCGGTTTCAGCAGCCTCTGCTAAACGCTTATTGCACAAACAGATTTACTGGATCATTTTATATCAACGGGCAATTTAGCAGTCACGAGTTTGCCGCTGTAATGGATGCTCTGTACGCTGGTCGCCTTTCTACAAAGCCCTCAATTCCATCCTCCTTTCTCCTTTATTAAATCTTGTCAACCAACCGTGTGCGATTTTATTTTTTTCCTCCCATTCTCGTTGATGCAATCGAGTCTCTTCTTTAGATTAGAAGTGGTCCTATAACTAACGCTGCACACAAACAGAACACACCAATACTTTTCATCATCTAGGCCTATTATGTTGACGACCATTTCGCTAATGGAGCTTCCTATATTGTGCTCTCCATAGCATGAGCTAGTGAACAACAAACTTCCATCCACTATCAGCCAAGTACAGAAAGAGGACCATACAGTGTATGACACGGTCTATCTGGATGAAGATGGGGGTACCATATTTACAACGCGCAAACGTATAGAGAAAAACTTTCGTTCTTAGACAAACCAATCAAGAACGTCGCCACTACGAAACGACCCCATTTTTCATTCCATGCTTTTAGCTTTTATGGACATTTTAAGGAGCATCTTATATACTTAATGTAATTGATGCCATAGACATACGGGCCATGACATATCGTCTGCTGCTTGTACTGCTTGCATATTGCAAAACTTCGGATGACTTACACAAGTGGAGCCAACAGAGAAAACGCAGGTTCAAGCAGAAGCATCTATCCACCATGGCACCTCTGATGAGTGCATGTCGCTGCATCTTTCTTAAGATGCGTTGTATTCATGGCGAAAATGGCATTCAACGAGAACAATGGCATTAGTGTCATTTAAAGAGTCCTCGCGAAGGAGCAACGCTATGCTATGCACTTTAGTGTGCTAGCATTTTCTGAAAGATTATTACATATGGTGTTCTTTATCACAATGCGTGGTTTTCGTTAAAGAGGACAATAATACCTTAATACAGTATCTTAATTAACACGTCTCAAATGTTTGGCATGATGCAAAGTTGTCAAATGTTCTCACCAAAATGCATTTACTAGTTCAAAAAAAAAATACACAGGATTCCTAAAGGTACGTTACCGGTGAAAAACTGCAAATCACAACCAGTTTTATTATAATTATATTTTATCACCTTTTATTAACAATTGTGTCAATTTCTTGATTGAAATTACATGTATATTAAAACAGCCTGATCAGCTCATCATTCGTGCAATGTTCGCATTACTGACGTAAGATACGAAAACGAATATCAAATTCCAGAATTTAAATAGATATATTGTATCATATATTATTTAATTAATTTGGTAATTTTTTATTGTTATTATTATCATTGCAATAATTATTAATATCAAAGGAGGTCATTCGATAAAGCCTGACACACCATGAAATGTTAAAAGGCAGCAATATCCTATATCTTAATATTAAAGGGTGGAAGATCACGTTTCATGTTGTAGCTGAATAAAAGGATCCCACCTTCGCAGTGGACTGATTCTTCTACTGATTTCCATGCAACGCAGTTGATTGTAATAAATTATTATCATAAAAAGAATAATTATATGCACATGTATGTGTCTGAAAGATGTGGTAGCATTTTTCACGTGCATTTTTTTGGCTATCCTTGAACTTCACTGTTGCGAATAAACGACTGAGGTGCCATCTAATAGATAGGCAGTGAAATAGTAGTGGCTGGTTTTCTTAACTCGAAACCTGCACGATAATGTTTAGGGTTAATTATTTGCTAGATTGCATAATCCTTAAACATGAACCAAACAGTAGATCGCAAATGTATTCACCCTCTATGTCGCTTTTACAAGACATGACTGCGGTGCCATCTAGTAACTAGACAGTACAACGTTTGTGGAATGCACAGCCCATACTTGCAATACCTGCTTGAAAGCCTGCTTTATTATGTAAATTGGTTTATTGGTCGGCAGATCGCATTCTTCTTTAACAGTAACATTTCATAGTACTAAAATACAGAACCCAGTGACTAATTATTTTAACAATTAAAAATCAGGAATGAATATAAATTATGCAAAGTAGGCTAAAGTACAGCCAAACAAACGGTATTTAAACTGGCGCGCCTCTCGCTAGTAAATAAACCTACCACTTATAACCTGGGTTGATTAAGAACAATGGACTCAACAAGCAAGTTTGCATTCATTTTTTAAAGTTTTTCCGAATGGTGAAAGTTAAACATAATTTGTGTAGTATGATCTGTAATGCGTAGCCCGATTGTCATGCGTAATGTTAATTAAAGTATCTATTGTCATCTGCTCAAAGAGTAATGTATGTAGTGATGGGCAAAATCAGGTTTCATTAAAAGATTATCAGTAGCGAAGAATGAAAAATACATTCCCATAACACTGAACAACAGCCTAATGCTTATTTTCGCAATACAACGTTTCTAATAAACAAGTATTAACACGTTTACAAACTGTACATTAATTGTAGAATTTTACGCATGGACTACAAAACAAATTGCATGCCTGATGATAAACGTGTTTATCAGCAAATGGAATATCATCTTTAGCTTCTATGATGAAAATTCACCATTATTCGATGTGAAAGCTTTGACCCTATTTTGTATTACTATTTGGTTTTAATAGGCCAGCAATGGCTTCGTAAAAACAATAAATTTGCATCACGGCTTGTATCAGTCATCGTGATTACCTCGATATTCTTTGGTGGAAATTGCGTAAATTCAACAAATTCGCATCTGGACGATCCCATTACAGACAAAAATTTGGTAAGTTCATCCTAGATTAGAAGTCATGTTTATCATTGAAAATGCACAATACACTTTGCGTTGGAGAATGCTTAATACACCTATTAAATTAGACCACAAATACTATTAAACTATGAATAAGCCGTAGATAAAAAAGCACAAAGCCTCCTTCTGAATACTATAAATGTACTGCATGAACTGTACAACGACTTCCAAACTTGTACTAACCAATTTCTGCTCACCTCTCATTTCTTTTACCAAACCGGCATATGGTCTATGGTTGTGTGGTTAAATTACCTTAAACAAACTAATTCAAATATGAAATAAAACACGGATTAAAAAAGTGAAGAAATTGAATTGTCTGCTGCAATTTAATCACTAGCAGCAGTTTCTTCAATTGTGCAACTTCTTGAGAATTCTGAATAACATAAGCAACATAAGTCTTCAACTTTCAGCTGTCAGAATTCGCTTTTGATTTTATTGGCATGGATGATAAATGTTTCACTATGGTGACCAGTATTCTTCAACCTGCAATACCGACAAATGCACGTCATTAGCGTGGATGTGTCCCCTTAAATATTCATAAGAATTGTCAACGAATGTCAATGATGGCAATTTCTTCGACGACCATGTCACTGTGCTAATACAACATGTAGGCCACTCGCTTTACGCGTGAATCTAAGCTCATTTCAATCCTGTTGCAGGACCACATAGTGGAAGAGAGCCTTAAGGAATTTCAAAGTAATCTTCGTCGTGAGCTTGGCTTAACGCCCAATTCCATCATTTCCGCTGATGCCAATCCACTTCCGTTCGAACCAAAAGACGATTTCTACTTTTATAATAACATCAACACAGATTCTGGCTCGCACGAACGTAAGCCATTTATTATGCTTAGTCGAGCCATTTTATTGTCCTCACGAACCAACATAAAGATACTCAGTGATATTTGAATATCATGATGGCGCTTTTGTATAGCGGACTTACTTTCCATTGATGACGTACGCCAGAAAGCTAATTAATCAGTATTATTTAAGGACCAAATTGGGGGGAAGAATCATATTAATAATTAATCCAGACACAGTGATACAAACGAAGTAGATCTGATTATAGTTGTACACTTTATATTTTACAAGCATATCTCCAAGAAAATGCAAACATAACAACCGCAAGAAATAATGCCATTTGCAGTACTAGTTCTAAACTACATTTGTTTATTCCCACTTCCACCTCTCAATAATTAAAACAGAAAAGTGGATTAACTACATCACAGCTGGACCAAACCAGAGTTTTCCATCTTATGGACACTTTCTGGATCTGGATTCGGTTGAATTTGGCGGCAACATCATTAACTTTGCCACCACAGACGAAGGCTTAATTGTGACTAATCGCCCACTAAATGAGCCTTACACTTTACAAGCCGCTATTAAGTTTGGTTAGTACAACATTTTTATGAAGTGTAAATTTGGAGATGCGAACTCAGAAATGTGATTGTCCAGTACAATTATTCAGCTCGTTTGTTGAATTTCTTTAGCAATATTAATACCGAGTTCCAGTAAACCTACCATCGTTTTTCTCTTGGTTTTTCAGAACTCAAAGGGATAATTGCTTCAAAGCCTGTCATCTTGTTCAACACTACAAGCAACAGTGAAGAACTGGTCATTTTCTTTTTGAAGCAAAATGGAAGCTCAAAGGCTTTGACTTGGTACACATGGAATACAGAAAGCCACAAACTTGTAAGTTCAATCCATACCATTTCAAACGTCAAAAAGTCGATCAAAGAACCACGTGGGAATTTAATTTAGCCTGTACCATTTTCAAATAGCCTCGCCCTGTGGTTTGAGTAACGAACTTTAGTTTATCTGGGATTGTTTACCTGACATGACGTAGCGTAGCCGCTGGATGAATGATGCATGCCTGGTTGAAACGCACTAAGTCTTTCGAATGTATTTGCATTTACTTCAGCACGAATGTCACTGTCCTTAAGTCTCTGATGACATTTCAGTATAAGCAATGTTTGCAGTTCATGTAGTTGCTATTCAAATGGTTAATTAGTTCGTCTAAATTACTTACAAAATCGCCCGCACCGATTTGTCACTGCACAAACGTTTCACGGATGCCTTATCGAATAAATTGACGCGTCACTAGCACTCACTTCGAAAAAATGGGTAGGATATTTCAAAAATATCACATTAGAACTGAAAATTGTTAAACTGAAGATGGATTCGAATTCGTTGTTGTGTGACCAGGTTCTTTAGCGGTGCATTTCCCCTATGTGACGTAATAGCCCCGAGCGTGGCTTGGGTGATATTCTTCCAGAGATGACAATGGTTACTACGTTTAATTTCGTAAATTTTATCATAGAAGCTATATTTTGTATAAAACAAGCAGATACCGTATTTTGGTATCACGTCCCCACAGCGCGTTATCGTCATCAATGTAATTCACCAAATTAAACATGTAGGGGGCATCCATAAACGCCGTCCGGGAAGTGGGGGTGGGGGAGGGATACATAAATTGAATAGATTTTTTTAAAATTTTGTCCAATATAACTTTTACAAATTGGACCTGACGTACGAGGGAAGCTGGGAAGGAAGGGGAGAGAGGAGCTAAAATAGACTGGACAGGGGCTAGGGGTCTGAAAATACGCAAAATCCAGGCCGCTCTTTACGGATGGCTAATAGATTTATCGAAATAATATTAATATGAAATTAAAGGATTTTTAAAAGCGTACTGATACTTAGGTTTTTTGCTCTGCCAACTTGCACTCGCAACAACACATAACCAGCAATTCAGTTTATTGAGACTGGCAAATGCACAAGTTGGACTAACCCTATCCAAAAATGTTAAGACAGATAAATGATCCTTAGTTTTAATAAACATTAATTTGGTATGATATGGCTTTATCAGGCCTAGCGTTCTAGGATGACCTTGCCTCACTTGGTTTGTCTTTCGAAATGGCTACAATAAAACCCTTCTCGAAGTCCATTGTAATTTAAGCTAGGAAGTAAAGGCATTTGTGGAACACAAATATTTTATTCAGTGTATACTTACAACGCTTGATATAATAAGTCTAATTTTAACAATTTCCAACTTCCCAGCACTACAAAAATGTCATCCAAGTAGATGGTGTCACATCTTCCATCAAGCAGATTCGCATTCCTGTTACGGGTGACTACATGATCGCAGCCTTCCAAAAAAATGCAGTGGCAATGTATATGGTGGACGCACAGGATGGCGTAGTTAGACTGAAGCTTTGCAACGAAATACTGGCCGTGGAGCTCTCAGCTGTTGAACCTTTCAGCATCAATGGCATGTTGTACGTGGCTGTGGGCAATGGGCGAGCCAACATGTCCTACATCTGGAAATACAGGATTCAGAAAGAGGATTTTGAGTTCCATCAAAGGTATTTCACGCAGGGAAACAGTTTTGTAGTTGCTTCTTCACTTTCTGAAGCATTAGAAACGAGCAAGTCTTAGGCATAAAATGTTTAAAAATGCAAAGTGTCGTTGCACCGTTTCTTGCAGCTTGGAAGACGTCAATGTCACTGATCTGGAGTACTTCCACCGAGGATCTGAACACTACATAGCAGCCGTTACCCCTGACAAAATTGTCATCTATCGCTGGGAAGGAGCACTCTTCCTCCGCATTCAGAACATACAAGTCGATCGAGCTCAAATTCCTGTTAGCTTGCAGAGCGTCCACCACAGGTACTCTTATCCCGAAGACGTCACACTCTTGCAAATCTCCAGTAATGCAGTTTTCCAATACGTTTGGAATAAATACATGGGTCGGTTTGCTAAAGTTGAGGGAACAGGTCAGTGAAAATCTCAATCCTTAGGGGTCATAAATTTGGGGACACAATTGATTGGTGTAATACTTTCTGCAGAGTGCGTTTCTTGGACGAGAACTGAGCAAATGAGAGGAACTATGCTACCTGCTCATGCACACAGCTCAGAACTTGCAGAAACTAAGAATGAATGCATAAACATGGGGAGGTCCTGCAGCGGAGTAGTTCGCAGGGATACGTCTTGGCATTTAGTGGTCATGAATTCCACGTCTGAAAACCTCGTTGCCAGCAATATTTACCAAAAACTACTGCAACCAGGTGTGCATGACCGTGTGGAATTTTGCTAATTCCCTCATTTTCTAACTGTCCACTGCGACTAATTTTCGATGCTTTAATTTCTCAGCAAATGAATGTTGGCCAAAACTTGGTGGGTCAATTAAAGTTATATCGTTTCTGATCAACGATGAAAATCATGGCCTCATCATCGCATCGGGCAGAATGTCGTTCTTTTACGAGCTGTACGTTGCCAGCCGACCAATATCGATGCCAAGTTCGCTTGCCCTTCCTGATGTTCAAGAGCTTGAAGTAAGTTGTGCATTTTTCGCTTGAACCCGACAAAAATGTAGCACAGTAAAAATTTGATCCTCTTAGGCGAAATTGAAAGAGCAAGAAATTGTATTAGAAAGGACCATAAATGCTTTTGAAGCGCTGCAATTGTCTGAAAAGACAATGGAACAAGACTCGAAGCCTGATCTGGAAGCAGTCTGCCCCAGTGTGGAAGCTAGGCTGCAGTCCCTGGAGAACACAATGGAAGAAGTTAAAAAGAAGAAATTTAGTAGGGACATTTACAGTAATTTTAAATATTTTTATTCACTTGCCTGTGTCCTGAAAACTCGGGTTGCAAAAATATATATAAAAAATTACTATAATAAATCTTGCAGCTTTTTCTTAATTCGTTTCAGGAATTGAACACAAGAAAATAGATCTAAACGGCCCGCAGAGGTTTGGCTCCATAAATGTTCTGGGCGAAACCATTATCCAGGGCAATGCAAAAGTGAAATATGTGAACAACTTGGACATGCCACATTTTTTCCAGGATTCTGTAATGTAATAACCTCAAATTTAAGCTACCCTTGCAGTCTCGGCTGGCAGTGTACTGAACAGAGAATGCAACTTCCATTTCCTTAGGAAGAAAGTTCCGTGCCGAATAAGAGGAACCAAGACTTTCCCCGGAAAGTCTAAAATCGAAGGCAATCTTAAAGTGCGGCAGAGGTTAAATGGCCATAGGGTGCCAGATGACTATATTCTGTTAAACCGGCCCCAAACGTTGACTGGTATTCTCCTTTTCAATTTGACTAAGCAGTCTTCACGCTATTATTCCCCATCAGTAATCCAATTTCGATAATTCGTGTTTAAGACACAGAATTCAAATGCCTGGCTCCTGTGACTGTGAAGGGCGATATTGAAGTTAAGAATCACGTTAATGGCTTTGACTTGTCCAAAGAAGCAGTTTTGTTGCATCATCCTGAGCAGCAGTATGTGTCGGGTAATGCTCAATGGCTAAAATTCCAATGATTTCAATTCGGGGATAGTACCCATAATTGCTGATGTGCATGATTTAATGTGGATTTTCTTGCATGGAAAGGACCGAAGTTATTCACGTCAAACGTATCTGTTGAAGAGCCAGTAGTTGTCCACGGAAAAATAAACAACGTCAACATTTCCAGGATGGCAGCTGACACGGTGACATCCACTTTGAATCGCTCGATTGAAGGGATCAAGATATTTAAAAACGTAAACGTCGACTGCTCTCTTGCTGCACTGTCCAAAACGTGCTTAATCGAGTTTGAATCGACTTTACCGTTGTAGGTTACCATTCGCAAGCACGTCATCTCCAAGACCGTGAAAGGCTTGGACATCAAGAGGCTGGAAGAAACCACTGTGAAAATCGATCAACCGACAGAGGTTGTGGCCGCGAAAGTGTTTAGAGAGGCTGTTATCATTAGCGGCAAAGCTCAATTAAAAGCTGATTTCATCAATGGATTACGGGTTCCTGACGACTTCGTCTTTGCAAACGACACCAAAGTAGTCCTAAACGGCCGCAAAAAGATCCTTGGCCAGGTCACCATTCTCGGCAACTTGACGGTAGGTGGAAAGTTGGATGGAATTGACCTAAACGACCTCGCCCTCGCCAAAGGCAACCAGACGCTGTGTGGAAAGAAGAAATTCACGGAAGCAGTTTTCAGCAAGTTGCTCTACAACGAAACGGAAGGCGATGTTGATGCGAACGACGCGGTTGTGCATGGAAACCTTCGCGTCTTGGGAAGGGTTAACGGAAAGGAGATAAATTCCCTTTACGAAGACCTCGTTTTTAAGGTGAGTAGAACTGTTATGGAAAGTTTTTCCTCGTTTAACAGAATCTCCAAAAATCTATGCCCTTGCTCAAAATTGACCTTTCAGAACGAATCAAGGGTAATTTTCAAGGCACCTGTTACCTTTGCAAAGCTGCAAACGCTGAGTGGAACTGATGTGGAAACGAGCGGCTTGATCAATGGCTTGAATCTGACAGAGGACTTCATACATGGTTCAAGGATCAATGAAGCAATTACAGGTATTCATTCAGTGGCATTTACATTTAGATCGTGTGCATTTGATTTGTCAGCATAATGTTCAACAAATTAATTACTTTCACAGGTGCAAAAACGCTTACGGGACTTACCACGTTCAACTGTGACCTTCACGTGAAAGGCACTTTCGATGGCGTCAATTTAACCGAGTTTTCCAATCAAGTTGTGAGACTGGAAGGCCCTCGTCAGAGCATCTCTGGAACTAAAACTTTCGTGAATGGTGCGACCATCACTCGACTAACCGATTTATCGGAATTTGTTGAAACATTGCATAGACCAATATCTGCTAAGATGTTCAAAGTCAGTGGAAACTTGAACGTCACTGGCAAAATAAATGGTGTGGATTTTAAAAGATTAGCTGCCAAGCGTCTGACATTATCTACAGGTGATAAATGCGCAAAAGTTCGTTATCAAGCTGTAATCAAAATGGTTCTTCTAACCAGAAATCTCCTTGCAGATCAAGTCATTTCTGGCTCCTTGTGGATGAGCGACGCCAACAAAGTGAAGAATCTTCAGGTTTTTGGAACGCTGAACCAAATCAACGTCACGAACTTGTGGAATGACATCCTTTGGAGGAACTCTAAGCACGAGCAAATTGTAACTGGCAGAAAACAGTTTACAGGTATTCGTATTTTTACTCATTTCATGGAATTTCGTCCAGAATCTTCACCTTTCAAATCGATCCCTTCAGAGACTGGATTTTCGTTTCATAAGCCAACTGGAAAAACTAAATTAACTAAATTATCTGTTCTGATAGGGAGAGTTAAAATGCCACGCTTGATGGCCATGCAAGGAATCAATGGATATTCAATCGAGGACGTCCACGAAGCGGCAATATACTTGCATCAGGGATCCGAAAACGGATCTCGCGCGATTACGGCCACCGTTGAAGTGAATGGCCCACTAACGCTTACTGGCAAAGTCAACGGGGTGGACTTTAATGAGTTGGTTAAAGATACGGTGATGAAATCCCACCATCAACCCATCAAAGGTAATTCTGCTATTGCGTATTGATTCGTTGCAATCTGAAAATGTTGATCAATAATATGCTGTTAAATTTCAGGTGTGAAAGTTTTTGAAAGCTTAAGAGTAAGAGGGAGCGTATCGGTTGAGGGTTTGGTGAATGGCCTCAAGTTGGAGCGTGATGTGCTCACTGTAAACACGCCCCAAGTTATAAAAGGTAAGGCCTTAAAAATGCAACTCCTTCCAGATGACATAACACAAGGAAATGAATGAATGAATTAATGACTTTATTTAACCAGGGCATTATACGTTTGGTGAAGATGTTAGTCTAACTGACTCAGTTAAAATAAATTGTGAACTAAGTGCAAATCAAGTAAGATGTCGCTCATGTCTACGAGTGCGGTGAACTGATCCAGTTAGGAAATTGAAATGGTCAATTATCAGGGATCCCCCAGACCTGGGATTAAATTTGGAATAGTCTAGGAAATTTAACGTATAAACACACACACATAGCTGTCTACAAGAAATGTATGAAATGAAATTCATATAGTAGAGTTCATGGAAAAGTCAAGGTATTGACATATGTAAGGGCATTTTAAGTTATTGAAAAACAAGGAATTTATAGTACGAAATCCAGTAGGGAACATTGCTTGGATATTTAAAGTTAAGGCATGGCACAGCTCAGTTCTGCATCTATAGAAATAGGAAATAACCCTTTTTATAAATCGTATAGCATTCCATGTATTTGTGATAATTTTGCATCATTGATCAAGATGGTCAGGGAAATCTGCTGAAGAAATTGGAAAAGTCAGGAAGAAGTCCGAAAATTATAAAATTCTATGTCTGAGGGAACCTTGAATATGCTTTATTCCGAAAGCAGACAAATTATATGCTGAATGTGCGAGAAATGATTTGATCGCAACTTCATCAACCACCGAATGCCTGGATCATTTCGCCAATCTGAACAGAGCCTATCAGTGTCTAGTTTGGTTGGAACAGATTGCTTATTAGAATTCTTTAGGTGACCTACAGTCAAGGTGACGTAGAAACCATCACTCTGAGAGGTAACGTGAAAACTGATGCCCTGTGGACGGGGGGCAACTTGAACGGGATGGATTTCATTCAGTTCTGGATGGATGCTGTCCGCACTAGTGACCCTGAAGCTTTCATTACCGGAACGAAAAGATTCCTCGGAAAAGTGAACTTTGCGAAAAACCTGCACGTTCTTGGCACCATCAACGACTTTGATTATCCGCAGTTCCTCCGAAGTATCGTGACCACAGATGGGCGTAACCAGGTGAGGTAGTTGCTCGAGAAAACTATCGACCTTGTCTGAAATACTGAGTGTTTGAATTTTCCCCGTTCCAGATAATAACTGGGCTGAAGGAGTTCACGGAAAGTGTGGAAACTCCTCGTGTGACCTGCGCTGGGAAAGTCTCTATCCAAGGGAAATTGAATTACGCCGAAATCGACGATAATGCGGCATTATCCCATCCCACTGTTTACTCCATATCAGAGAACGTGACCCTCGATGGGTCCCTTCATGTGCATGGCAATGTCAACTTCACGGACACTCTCAATGGCGTCAGAATCCCAGAGGATATCATGAACGATGAAAGTAAGTCTTGGAAACTGCCACTTTGTAGTATCCAAACATAGTAACACTGCATTAACGTGCAAACACAACTAACATTTGAAACGCATACTGATTACTTTTCGGTGTAGGTGACAAAGTAGTGAGCGGAAGAAAAATCACCAAAGGGATCCGGGTCAAGGGGAACATAATTGTTAATCACAGTGTGAATGGCTACAATCTATCGGTGTTGGAAACTGACACGCTGAAAGTAGAAGGCGATCAGTTTGTGACTGGACAGAAAACCTTCAAAGGAGGCGTTGTTTTTGGACAGGAAGTGAAAGTGAAGGAATCGGATGAAAGCCCGTACCAAAGTGCTGAAAAGGAATCCCAGATTTCCGATCAGCCAAAATCTGAAGCCGAGAGGTTGACATTTCCCACGAATCTGCGTTTCCACGGCAACGTTCTCTTCAATCGGGGCTTGACGATTAACGACCAAGTGTACAACGGCACCGCGGCTAAAGAGGCTCGGCCACCGGGTCCAGTGTGCAGTACGAGTGAATGCGAGCTGCTGGATTCGGTTTGGGAGAGCTTCAACTTGCGTGCGAATTTCATAGATTCCTTGCAGCGAATCCAAACCGAACGGGGACCATTTATGGGCGCGAAAGCGGAGCTGGTTCGGTGTGAGGACGTGGTCTATTTGGCGATTGGATTTCCGGGTTGCAGCACGCCTCTGAACCTCTTCTCGTGGGCGCCGCATCAACAGAACATGCTGCCCCAAGGTAGTAAACCTGTACTGAAAGTAAAATTTACCATGTCCGGGTAATAACAACAGAAATTTTGTGATTTTCAGGAACTTTGGACTTGCACAATGTTTACAGAATCCTGCCTGTTCAGCTAGAGCATAGTGGTCATCTTTTAGTGTACCATCGTGATTGTGTATCAGGCAAGTATCTGGGCACAAACGTGGTGCAGCATCGCATCCAGCATCAATAACAATTGCACGGTTGCCTGTGCATGTGCTCATAGTGAAGCCTCGCATCAATCCAGTTTGTTTTTTCAAGACTTATTGCTAAAATGTGCGATATGATTGGTTGGCTCATGAAAGAACATGCCTCTCTACCCTGATGCTATTGCTAAATGGATTCTTGATGCTCCACTATGTGCACCCTGATGCTCGGTACATAGAAGCTTTATGAGATGCCTGATGTAATGCTGCACAATGCTTCCACCCTAATAAAGAGTGTTGCTAAGATTCTAGCATAGAAGGCAGCCACATTGTTCGGAATTGCATAGGTTAAATGATTAAATGTTGCCAGACTAATCCACTCCTATATGAAATAGTATTTACTTATCCCCAAGAGCGGACTGCTCCCAACTTTAATTTTAATAAAATGTATATTAATTGGATGATAAACTTAAATTAAGTGCAAAGTGGCCTTAAATGAAATTAACAGGTGTCGTTTCATCTTTACCTACTCTTCGCTGTTTTACATTAGGTGCTAATCTCACAAGTTTACTCGCCTTTGAGAACGGCATTCAGCCACATAGGGTGCTGAAGCAACTGCCCGGCAGCCCGTCCTTAGCAGCTGATATTCTGGTGGACGAATATCATATTATAGTTGCAAAAATCGATGGCAGCAACAACCTTGTCATAGACAGCATTGCAATAAATGGGGATGAGGTCTCGTGGAGCCCGAAACTAGAGTTTGTCTTGCCATCTGGGGCAAGCGATTTGAAATGGTTGCCAGCTAATGGATTTGGAAGAAACCACAGTGTTGTCGTTAACATTAACAGTCAGGAGAGCTACGTGTACCTAGTGCAAGATCTTGAAAACATTGAGCTGGTGCAGACTTTGAGCACTCCTGGAATATTGGCTTATGGAGACGCCAGTTACCGCCGCACTAAGGCAGTGGCTTTTGCCCAAAGTGACTCCTCAATGGGTGCGATAAAGGCAAGTGTTCAACATTGGTTTATCTGGAAAAAGTAGTGGAGCCCCAAGAAATAACTGTACTTGGATGTCGTGTCATTTTGAATGGAAAGGAGATTATTTTCTTGCAGGTCTTGAATGCACGTGCTGAACTGAAGGTGGCTGATGTGCTACGTGTTAAACTCAACGTTTCCGAAATATCGCTTGAAAGCTTAGAAGCAGGCGATAAGTTGTACCTTGTTGCAAATTATGGAACCCAAGTCGATATCTATGTCAAGGAAGGTAACGCCATTGGAAGTTTTTCAGTATTATCAAACTAGAGTTGAAATGCCTAATATAAATCTAAATTTCTTGTAAGGCGACAGTAGCTTTCTGAAGAAATTGGGAATGAGTGTTAATGGAGTGACTTTTGCCAAGATGTTTACCGCTGAAGCGAGGCTATATTTACTAACGCTTTCCAGTCAGGAATGGAAACTCTTCGTTGTTCTAATGCAAGGTTAGTGAAATTGGATATGTTGAAAAATAAAAAAATGATACAATCCTTTGCAGAAATAGGTATGACAAAATTCTTTCAATAATCTACAGTTTAAGTGATATTTTTCAAAGAATCTTTTTGGAAATGCATTAAAATATTTATTTTGCTATTCTGTTTAGGTATTAACCTTCCAAAGATGAATGTTCAGTGCTCGGAGAGACATCAGTAATTATTATTAATGGTAGGCCTATTTTTGAATGTTTTAAATTATGCGTTGTTAATTTTATGTAAACTGCAACAAATAAAACTATAGCACTACTAGCATAATGCATGACTTATTTTATTTTAAATTATGAAATTTTCTTACCCTGAACGTTGGCTGCTAAGTAAACCCTGATGGTGGAAACTTATTTAACACTGGCTCCAGGACACGGGGATAAATTGACAAGAACTTGAATCTAGATCCCATCTGTGCTGGACTAATCAACATGTCGCATCCAGATTTCAGATCCTGAGCTGTGGCATCATTACAGCTTTTCAGCAACATCTACAAATTTTAAAGGGCAAATAAGATGCACTGTAATTCTTTGTTGATAAGAATTCATTGGATTTTTGTTTACCTCCAATCTCAGCTTAATTCCCAAATTGGTGAGAAACGTTTCCTGGGTAATAGGTCCAAATGTAATCACTTTGAAAAATTAAAAAGTGCATAGGCAAAAATTCATGGAAATCATGATCTGGCATTGTCAGTAAGACTCACCTTCTTGCTGTAGGGCATTCTCTTTCAAGTAAGAAAAATCGACATCGCAGGTAAGATCAGAGTTTCCTGGGTCACTAAGAGGATCCACTAATTGGTGCTTCTTGAAAGCCTGTTAATTAAGACAAAATGTAATAGTATAACCTTCCAAAACATTGTGTAGAGTTGTATCAACAACTTATGAAGTTAACTATATTTAAGGGACTTGATGTTGCTATCGAGCGCCCTCTTGTAATGCAGACCCGCTGTCGTGCAAGCCCTGCCGAGCAGCATGCTTGAGGCGAC
>JAQIXS010003380.1:0-18358 GCA_034700785.1 Rossiulus vilnensis
TTATAATTATTTTTCTATTTCTAAAAATTTTAATCTAATTACATAAAAAAATAATAACAATAATAAGCCAAAAAAATACTTTCGAATGAAATAATTAATTAATTAATTCGTTAATTATTTTTATTGCTAATGCTTTTATTGTTTGATTTCAATCAAAACAAAATAGTATGCAGAACGTCTCATCTTATAGTACAAAATACATGTTAAAGGTGTCCGAAAATTATGTAGACCATGGGATTTACCCTAATAAAGTGTAAAGGTAATTTTTTCTGTCTTAAACCCTTAATTAGCTCAATTTTTAAACACAGTGTATTTTAACATGCTTGAAATGCAATGACATGAATCCTGTCCTGTTCTTGTTTTACGTATTACTTACCCCTTTTGTCCTTTCGTTATGCACTATCATTCATCCCCCTCCTTCTAAACTAAATTAAAAAACGAAAAAAAAAAAAAGCGTCCCAGGCGGGGCTCGAACCGCGGACCGGGCGGATATCTCCTGAAACCCCCTGAAATGGGTTTTTATTTGAATGTTTTTCGTGCCTGACGCCCTCCTAAGCGTTGAGACGGGTGGGTCCGACCCCCGTATAATTGGCTAAAATGTTAAATCCACCGGTGTAGTTATCTACGAGGTGGTCTTGAGATCCAAGTGTGATCCCTCGTCATGATCCAGCATAATTATAGACACGAATGTGATTTTGGCGGAGTTGATCCCCAACAAAGAATGTCACTAACGACATCTGACACTATTAATAATTACGCCAAAAACACGGGCCCGCCGGCCATTGTGCCTGTGTGGTCTTTGTTAGGATGAGCAGCGCCTGACATGATCGAGGCGCCCCCTGGACCCACCATCCCTTACCTCCGACCACCCTCTTAAAAACCATTTACCTAATTCGTGTTCCGCCAGGGATAAAATAATGGGACCAGAAACAGGCGCCCCCTGGTGGCAGAGTTAGGGGAAACCCCTTAGGATGGTTAATGCACTCGTGAGGACCTCCTAAATCTGACCTGTTCGGCTGATATGGGACGAAAAACACCGAAATGTTTAGATTTCATTCTAAGATACAAATAACTACGTAATAACTAAAAACTATGAATAAATAAAACAATTATAATTTTAAAATTAATAAGAAAATAAAGTTAAAAGCATATTAAGGAAATTTCATGACTAGGGGCATGGGTTTGTTGAAATAAAAACAGTAACATAAATTTTAAAAAATGCATTTTTGATCTGATTTTCCGTAAAACAGTTACGGACATTTCTAGTTTAGGAAATAAAAAAATTAGTTACAAAAATAACAAAGACGTCATTATACTTTTGTAAGTTTCACCTCAAGTTTACAACAGACAAAACATTCATAATTTTAAAAATAGATTTTTTAAAAAAATGCACCTTTCAAAACTCATCTATTTAAGTTTGTAGAAAATAAAGAAAATTAAAGTCTAAGATATATTATTGAATTTGAGAAGGAATATTAAATATTTGTTTAATTTTAATTTTTAAAAAAAACATAGCAAAGGTTTTCCTTATTTTTTTGCTTAATGCCTGTATAATAAAATAATGCTCACTTTTCAAGAATTACGCATTTTTAACATTTCACAATTCTTTAAAAAAATCACGCCATTTTAGTTTTTTATTGATTAAATGTTCAATTTTAATGACTATCTGTTTTTGAACTTAAACACTTTTAAAGCAATTATCAATTAAAAATCGTTATTAATTTTTAATAGTTATCACATTACCCTACGAATTACATTTGGTATTTATCCAAAGATTTTTCCAAAGATTATTTTTCCCTGATTAAACCAAAGTCATTAAGTTAGAAAACACAATTTCACAACAGATTAACAAATAAATAAAGATAAAAAACGTTTTTCAAAGCTGTCCAATTTCGTTGCATGAAATAAATGCAGCGAGGCAAGAAATCCACAAATCAAGGTTTAACCCAAATCTGCCATTAATCGTCTTCTAATCAATAAATAAGTTCTAATCTCAATCGCACCTGTTGCTCTTAAATCCCATCTTGATCAGTAAATTAAACACGTTATTCAACGCGTTCGTGTTCACTTATTTCAAGGCTTATTTACGATAAATCAGGACATTATTGATGGCACACTATCTTAAATAAATTTAATGTAAAACATTACTGCACATTATTTATTTTTAAACTGGAGTCATCACGTCACGTACAGTCATTTTATTTACAAATTAAAAATTTATTTAAAATGTAATGATTAGACATATGGTAAATTTTGCCCAAACTATGACTAGAAATACTAAGTACAGTACATTGAAAGTTTTTTTTATTTTTTTTATTTTTTAAATACTTCAGGTTTTATTACACAGTTCAATAAGTACTTCAGGAATTTATTGATTTTAAATTGTCAATTTAAAAATTATTTATTATATTTAATAAATACAAACCCGGATGGAAAAAAATTGAATATGACCATATTTGTGGTTATTGATGCCATATCTGGCCATTTATGGTAATGTATAAGTCCATATATGGCCTATATTGAATCGCCACACATCAAATTTAGATAAAGCCATACATGTATATGATTGCATATATGGCCATATTGTTTTTAATTCCTGGTCTAACCATATATACATGTATATAGGCCCTAATATGGTATAAGTCAAATATGCCCGTATGTCTATTATTATATATAAGACCATATATGTTAAAATGTTGGCATATATGGTCAAATCTTAGGATGTAAAAACGTACCAATGTAGATCCATTTATGGCCAATATAATAATTAGTAATTATAATAATTAGATCAGAAACTGGCCATAAATTGCATATGATAACAATATTAACATATATGGTCATATATATAATAATAATACAGTATAAGGGACATTTCCTGATGTTCATTTATTAACAGTATACGGACATGAATGAACATACATGTATATGGCCATATAGGTCCATTTATGGCCAATTACATATTTAACCATGTTTGAAATAATGTCACTTTTTCCACCCTAAAATATTTCAGGAATTCATTGTTGATTAAGGAATAATTAATCATATCAAGTTGATCAAGTTTAAAACGGTTTTATGTGGATGAATACACGTTCATCGACTACTATAACTGATTTTGCGAAATCATTTAGTCCCTAAATTGTTCAATTAGTCATAACGCACGCGTAATAAATCTGGGAGACCGGATTTAATGAACGACCCCTGCCGATTTCTAAATCAAATTTCCCAAAAAATTAATCGCGTTGAAAAAGCGTGAGAAACTCGCCAAATGTCCAATAAAAGTTCCCAGCATGAAAAATACGGCGATGAACCGCATTATTATCGAAAACTGCATCAGGGTTGCTTTTTTTTAATAAATTATGGCATCAGGCGAAATTCGCAGAAGATTTTTTGCACAAGCATTTCGTAAGAGAAATATTTGAAAAAATTTAATTGAGGAGAACGAAGTTTCAGCGTCAATATTTTGCTACCATTCCCAAGAAAAAAAAATGAAAGCTACGAGATTTGAATCTATTTAGATTTGATTTTTGTAGATATAATTTCATTACAATCATGGGACTATTTCACCTCGAGTAAATGTCTTAAGTATACATTAAGGTAGTTCAAAATAAGACTAAACTCGTTCTGTTACGCTGGGTGTCCGAACAGGATCCTCCCCTGGTACAAAAGATCAGTATAATCAGTACAGTAGATATCAGTACAAATATAATAGTATTAGTAAAAAATGTAGTGATATCACTAACCATACTGGTATTAGTAGTCCCAAAAACTAGTATATCTACATGTATATCACGTAGTCCTACTGATCTTTCCTCCAGGGTAACTAATAAGCTAACAAAGTTTTAAAAAATTAGGTGGCGCAATGATTTCAGGTTAATCTGTATGAACAATTATGTTTATTAATTTATAACTGAAAATATATTGCAATAAAACGTAACTTGTCCTGTTTCCATGTTATTGTGCTTCTCATTTGAGTAGCTTGTTTGGGTAATTTTTATTTAAAATGGATAACCGAAGGTGTTTTTAGGAAATATGCTATTCAATTAACATATTGGTTTGACATTAAATTTAACATGAATTATAAGACATGTTTCCATGAAACTTTCCTGCTAACAAATAACAGTATTTTCTTTTAATATTTTCACAGACAGTACAGTAGATACCAGTACAAATATACTGATCATCTACTGATATTAGTAAAATACGTAGTGATATCTCTAACCATACTGATATTAGTAGTCACAAAAACCACTATAATACTGATATCACTAAGCATAATGATATTAGTAGATCCAAAAACACTATAATACTGATATCACTAAGCATAATGATATTAGTAGACCCAAAAACACTATAATACTGATATCACTAAGCATAATGATATTAGTAGTCCCAAAAACCACTATAATACTGATATCACTAAGCATAATGATATTAGTAGTCCCAAAAACCACTATAATACTGATATCACTAAGAATAATGATATTAGTAGTCCCAAAAACCACTATAATGCTGATATCACTAAGCATAATGATATTAGTAGTCCCAAAAACCAGTACATATACATTGTATAGTGATATCAGTATAAAATCATACAGATATCAGTAGAGAATCACATACTGATCTTCCTCCAAGGCAACTGATGTATTTTCAAACCATGTTGAACATGTAAAAGCCCCATCCAAAACGTGTTCTTGGCCTGAATTAATATCGTCTAGGGGGCCATTTTAAAACAAGTCTACACCCATTTCGTTGTTTATGTCGATGGCAAAAAAATTGGTTTTAAAATTAATTTAACGCCAAACTGTTGCAACGGCCAACTTCTCAGTTGGGAGTAAAAAACAATAAATTTTCGATGGCAATCTTTTAATTGTTAAGAGTTGAAAAAGGGGAGGAAAACAAATAGAAATAAAGCGAGACGGCGAAAAATATACTCTGTGATCTTCGCCACATTTTCAATCATTAAAAAATTTTAAAAAAACACGTTTCGCTAACAACATTTCACTTTTGGCAAAGTCTCTAAAAAAAATAACGTATCGCATAATTGGATCTTGATCCAAAGATTTACCTCAACGTCACGATTTTTCCTAAAAATAATTAACTTGGCATGCATGAGAAATTAATAGTGCAGTTGACCACCTGGACATCGGACCCTTCAAACTGTCTGTGTAGACCATCGATACAATTTAAAACAATTTAAAAAAATGAATAAGGGAACCCATTTTAATTGGTGTTAAAACATTAGCTGGCATGAATTCGGATAATGATAGTACATAGATGTAAAATATTTTTAAAATTTTCCTAAACTGCCCAAAGATGAAACCAAAGTCATTACTATAAACTGCTAATTTAATGATTTTTTAAGAAATCTAACGGCCTAAATTTCAATCAATGAGATTTGGAGGGCTTCAAGGACTTCTCAAATATCCTTCCATGGTGGCGAGGTGGTTGACATGCAGTTAAATATTTAAAAAATATATTTCAATTTTGTATTTAACAATCACATACTGGAATTTATTTTTTATTGAATAATTAATCGCATATCCTAATTTGATTTTGGAAAACCTGGCAAATAAAACGTATTTGTTTAAATATTCAACACGTGGCTTTAACGTGTAAGACATGTCTTCAACATGTCAATTTTCTTTTTTAATATTCATTTGTACGTCTAGCAAGATAATCCAAAAAAATATGTTTACGTGTTCTACATGCCCATTATGAAAAAATTAAAATGAAATTACATGCAAGGCGAATTTTAAAAATAATAATTTTACACAACAATCCCTAATTTTAAACCTAAAAACTGCTAATTTAGTTTCCTTTATGAAACATCCCTTTTCTTGACAAGTTATAAGTAAGACATTTGCCAGCAATTTACACGTTTATAAAATATAATTTTGTTAAAACGATATTAACATCGTGAAACACATCGCCTTAAAACAATTTTCAAACAATGTAACCTGTTTAATCTAAACAACCATGCATTTAACATAAAACACGTTATTTGAAGGTCGTTTTGAAGCTTAACAACTTAAAACAATAAATACATCCTGTACAATGTGTTCTCCATTTTTTAAAAAAGTTCTTTTTTCAGTTAATTATCAACTGGTTCAATTATCTATTGATTAAAAAACGATTTGAGGGATTGTATTTATCATTTTCACAATTCCTTCGGATGAGCTGGTGGAACCCAAACAGAAATAATCAAGTAAAATGCTACATAAAACTGATTAAACCATCACAGTTTCGCTTGCCGCTCACTAGATGGCGCCAGCGTCGCCTGTGGTGGCGTTGAGGTTAAAACGAGAAATTTAATCGTCTGTTTTATTGCAAACAAATGTTCTCGTTAAATAAACACGCCAACGACAAACGGCCAATTAGCTAAAATCACAAAGGACATTTTGGCGAGAGTCATTTGCGGCTTTTAAACACACGCGTAAATAATACGAAAAAACAAATAAAGAATATAAATTTGAATGTTTTCTCAGGGGACCTTATTAAGTGAAAAACAAAACAAAAAACATAAAAAACCATTTGGGACGAATAATAATTAAAACGAAACCGAGCTAAGGTCATAATAATACAGAGCGCTTGACAAGGACCAATTAAAAATTACGTCTGTCCATCGTGATTACGATTGCCATCAGATTTTGGAAAAAAAAAAAGTTATTTTAGGCCTAAATTTATTTTGCCCAAACTAGATTACTAACACGCTTTGGTGCAATTCAGCATGGCTTAACAGCTATAGTGCCATTTTAATTTTAATGACGGAAAATAAAAATAAATTATTTGAGCGTGTTTGTGCAAATATTTGTAGGCCCACTAAACATATTTTGCATCAAATGGGCAATTTGATAGAGCATTTTAAGAACATTAATAAACGTTTAATAGAACATTAATGATAGTTTGAAAAATAATAATTTAATCTGTAGCCTATACTACTTATTAAATTTGTTTAATTTATCATTTATGAATAATCAACAAACTGATCATTGACATCGCTGAGCGTCCTTAATATTAAATATATACTATTTTTGCTTTAATGTCATGTTCCAAATTGTCCAATGGTCAAATAAAAATAATTTAAGGATTATATCTTTATATTACTTATTAAATTTGCTTAATTTATTGTTTATGATCTTGACTTTTAAATAAAAATTATAATATTGCCAGGACTGAGCATCTTAAATGTTAAACAGGTTCTATTAATTTAATCGGTTATTAAAAAATGGATTCCAACTATGTCCTCATTGTTAACTTATAAATCTTGAAGTTTGGTGCAACCAGCAATAAAAGCGACCCTTAAATCAATTTTGGTGATATTTAACCAAAAACGCTTTTTCATATAGGCTACTTTAGGCTTACTTTAAGAGATTTAATAGGTCTAGTTTTCATAATAAAACAAGCATAAACAGACCATCAAGAGTTTCGTGTTATAAGTGGAAATACTTAAGTTGGGCTTCAAAAACTTTCACTGGACCCCTTAACAAACCCCTTAAAAATCCTCTTTTACCATGCTTCAATAGTGGAAAAATCATTTCAAGATCCCAGCGCCATCTATGTAGCATTTCGAGCAACAGTAATTGTTTTCTTGAATGCCATTCAGCACCACCTGTGGCAGATAGAAGAGGGGTGCCAGTCCATATCCAGTATGGGACTACAGTGGAAGCTCGGTTATCCGAGGTAGCCGAGACCATGACTATCTAGGATAATCGAATTCCTCGGATAATCAAAAGTATATTTAAAAATTGGCGCAACTTATTTTTTACAGTAAGTTTTTTTTAATACACGTACACAATAAATACCAAATACGTAAAAATCGAAAATAGCTTGTTAACAACTCGTTTTGATCAGTTTTAATCAGATTTTATGGCCTCCAAGAAGCCCAATACACCTTAAAGCTCCTCTTCTTGTTATGATGCTTTTTCCATGTTTATCTGCTCGAGACTTCGGTTAATCCGAGTGTATATCCGAGGTTGCTTCGCCTCGGTTAAGCCAGAATATATCGGAAAACCTGTCCTCGGATAATCGAGCTTCCACTGTATATGACAAAAATCCCAATGACAGAATGACAAAAAGGTTTTCCTCGGCCCCATCAAAGGTATTTTGTCCCTAATTCACATCCGTCGCAATTAGCTACGATTTGGAACCACACCTGCCCCCTAAATGGGTCCATTTAGTGACGAATCCCCAAATCGCCAGAGGTCCATTAATAACCGCTTTTGCTTTTATATACAGATGCAATTTTTGTGTCAATCTTTCGTTTTACAGCTCCCTTGAGATACAAACTTTAAACGTTATTGGGATTTTTTGTTTTGTTTCCTGACACCTCTGCAGGAACCGAGGCCCATTCGTCATCCGATTATTCCAAGGACCTAGCAGTTTTTCGGCACTTTGCAAATCTATTGATTTTTAATGGCCGTTATTGCACTTTTGGGGATATAGACAGATTCAGTGAGAAACCCAAACGTTCATGCTGAGCAATTCTTAAAGGATTTCTCTTAGGGATAATTAATGGATGACCCGCATATTTTGAGAAAAATTAAAACTGTTAACAGGCAGTTGCTAAAAGCCCTTTAATTGGCTTCACTGCTCTGTTTAGGCGTAATACACGAAAATAATTGTGATTAAAATTCGTAATCTGAAATTTATTTTTTTATTCTGTGAATTTTCTCTGAGGGTCCTGAAGGTCCCTTTCCGGCATTGTTAAAAACACCACCAACCCACACAACATCTTTGATTTAAAAATTAAACCACGTGGTAATTTAAAAATTAATTAATTCTAATGAAAACAGAACAACAATCACACGTAAAGGACATATTTTTTATATGTTTTCATATGTTTGAATGCCATTTTTTTAAATTTATGTTTTGGACATGCTGTCTCTGACGAGTATTTAATACATCATGTTTCATAACAGGTTTCTGACACAAAACTTCTATGACATGCATTTTACATATGTTTTCATGACATGTATATGACTTATCATATATCATGAAATGTTTTGACAGATTGTACTGACAATATGCCATGTATTTGGCACATCAAATTTCAATCACATGTTTAGGACACGTTGTACCACCCTTGGAATTTTTTGATACATGTAAATTTTACTATCAATTACACGTGCTAGATGAATTATGACACAATGTCAATGACATGTCTTTGGCACATGCTCTAGTATCTTTATACTACATCTTTGTGACAGCCATACTTTCCAATACATGTTTTTGGTCATCGTACTATAAATGATACGTTGTGTCATATCGTACTGTCCATTATTTCTCACACATAAGGCACTGTCAATGACAATGTTGACATATTGTATTTCCAGTGACATGTCTTTGATACATCGCACAGTCAATGCTATTTCTGACAATGTGTCATTGATGTTTTTGACAAATTTTACTTTCCATCCTATATGGTGTTGGGATATAATTCAAAATATATAAGATAATAAGTGAGAAAATATTCTTAAAAATATACCCATTAATATAATAGAACCATACCAAAAGTATCATGAATTGTGACTTTTAGTACATTACATAATATATCTGAAATTATATTGCATATAGTCTGACATTATATGTTTAACTACAATAGAACCATTTAATATTGTATAATAACATAATAGTTTAAAAATACGCACTAGGATATATTTTAAAATATATTGCGTTATATAATTTCAAATATATTACATAATATATTGCAAGTCCCAACTCATGATATTTCTGGTACATTAATGAGTATATCTTTCAAACATTTTGTAACATAGTATCCTATATATTTTGAAATACATCCCAATTTCACGTTTAATGACACGGTTTTAACACTCTATACCATGAGTAACATGTGCCCTAATTATAATTACAACTGCATGTTTCAGAGCTACAGGATGTACAAAAAGTTGAAGCAAATGACAGCAATTATCAAAAAAGTATTTGTCCAGTGAAAAATGACATTAACACCGGATTGGACAAAATCGTTTTTAATGGCATGTTAAGATAGCGTTCCAACGACATAACAGCTGTTACAACCACGTGTTTCACCCGATACAGTGCCAGACTATAAAAAAAAACACGTTTAGAGCATCGAGATTTGAGGTCGAGCAAGTAATAGTTATAGCTTCGGTGAACAAAACCTATTTCCAAATCCGAAATCTTATTTCGAAACTGCCCGAAATAGGACCGTGCATATATAAACATTTGCGAAATAAAAAACGAATATAAAAACGAGAACCGATGCTAATAATACTGCAATCCGGTGACATTAATTAGCATATCGTAAACGAGGCATATTTTGGTCGTATCGGTGAATTATATCCCTCATGACATGCCCATTTTAGGCAAGTGGGCCCCCCTTAATTCCGTCCTAAAACAAACGACACGATTGGGATTTGCCAAATTTCCCAGCACCAGTTTTGATTTATAAGATTGAAAAATGGGCACGATGAGATACATGTTAGGTGCCAAAAACATAAGACTTTGTGGGCCTCCTCAACCCTCCTGTTCGATGTCATTTCGGCGCTTAATGGGCCCTGACTAAAACCGTTTTTGAAAAATAAAGACTCGAGGGGGAGCTGCGGACGCGTGGCTTCCCAAGGGGAAATTCAAGGATTTTTAAGCACATTTTTTTTTCAAATCGAATCCCTCGACGACCAATTAGACGTCGGCGTTTTAATGATTATTAACAAGGCGCTAATGAGCCTTTTAAGCTGTTAGTGTATTTATGTACGGTAATTGGCCGTTAAAATGCGGCTCGTTTTAAAAATGGCGATTTTCAACACTCGGTGAAAACAACAACCTTAAAATTCAGTGTTTTTTGATAATAAACTTTACGATTTCTCCACACTTTCGTCATTATTGGATTTTAACTTCGTTTATGATAATTTTGATAACGAAAACATTTCTTGGTCCCAAACTTGAGTATTTTGTGCTTGGGACATTTTAAAAATAACTCGATTGTTTCGATCGATTTTAAACAATTGTTAGCCTGATAACAACGATAAAATACGTTCTTTTATATGACTAATTACTTCGTTTAGTTATTCTGTGTTTAAACTCATCACTTGTTAATCATTTTAATGGTTCCTAAAATAATTTCAATTCAATTCATTCTGAAATTATTCTGAACAATTTTTTTTGTTCAATTTTTTAAAAATAATTTTGGCATTTTTCTAAACTGTCCATTGAATAAACCAAAGTCATTAAAGAAGTCATTACGGAAAGTCATTAAAGTGTGAGGTTTTTCATGGTCTTTAATGCCTTTTGATGACTTTAATGACCTTGGATAACCTGAAATACTTGTATCTTTAAAACACAATTTTAGAGGATATCTTAAACGATTTTAATTTTAATTTGGTTACTTTTAACTTGTATGTAAGATTATTTTGATATTTATTGCTAGACTTTAAATTGACTAAACCAAATATTATTGAACAAAAATGTCGTCAAATCAAAAGTCATTAAAAACAAATAACCATAACGCTAATTGGACGAGGATTTTCAAGGACCTTAATGACAAGAATCACAATCAGTGACTTTTCCAAGACTTCAATGACCTTCAGACATCCTAAATGGTATTTGCTATGGTTTTATTTTAATCTGGTTACTTTTAACTTTTTTGTAAGAAAAGTTTGGCATTATTTGCAGGACTTTACATTGATTAAACAAAAATTTCATCAAACTAAAAGTCATTCAACAAAAATGTCATCAAACCAAATGTTATTAGAACTAAATGACCATAAAGCTAATTGGACGAGATTTTCAAGGACCTTAATAACCAGAACCACAATCAGTGCCTTTTCAATGACTTCAAAGACCTTCAGGTATCCTACAATTTCCTCAGAACACATTTTATATGATACTTTCCATGATGTTATTTGAATTTGGCTTTGGTATCAAGGTTCAATAAACGTGAAATATGTACCAAAACAGTCAATTTTATTTCAGTCAATTTCCACAAATAAAGTAGTTTTCAAAAACGAGAAATGTCCTTAAATCTTATTTTGACAATGTGGTACATCCGTTTTTGAAGAAGAAAAAAACACTGTGGTTTTGTGGCAATTCAGTAAAAGCAGCATTTCCACAGGTCTGTCTTAAGTGAAGCCTTACGTTTATTACGGGCTAAGAGAGGTGGTCCAAGTCTAAAATCCTCTAATTTCAGGTGCTGCCCCAAGCGACCATGTTTAACAGGGTACCCAAGGGTGCTGTTTGTAGCAATTTGGTTCTCATGTCCCTGCAACCTTTATGGTCATTATATTTGAAACAAGGACCCTGAAGGGCGGCGTTTTTACAGCGCTTTTAAATCTTGTCATAATGAGCAGTACCACGATAAGCCCTTGATGGCTTTCAATGGACCCAAATGGGCTTCACGTGATGACTTTTCCGACTTTAACGTCTTTGTTCATCGCCCTTTAAGGGCACCTCGCTTTCTTAAACGGGATTAAACGATTAGGGCACCGAGAGCACAATGGAAATTAGGACCCTGCCTAATTGACGCTCTTCATCAAACATGTTGGCCCTAATTAGACGCAGTCCTTTACCTGGGGCCTTTGCATTAGTTTTATCCTTCACTTAAAAAAGAACGTACAGTGGGTTAATTACGGCCTAAAAGGGGGGGAAATGTTTTCCCCTCTTTTAGTTTCATTTGAAATTTAGCATAATAGATAGGGCATATTGTGACTGCAAACTGCATTTAATTGAAGTTTGGACTTTTTCTTCAATTGAAATTACGATTACAAATAAAAATTCGTTAAACGATAAAAATGTTATAAATGTTATTTATTGTTTATTGTTTGTTTATGTTTTTATAGTTTTTTTAAAATTGTATTATTTATTTCTTTTGCAAATATCCCAAGCATATTTGTGTAAACATAAAACTGCAATTTCTACGTACATAGCATGACTTGGAAAAAACCTTTCAGAATTAGTTTTTTGTGATAATTTGTATGCAACAGTGAAGTTTATTTTATTTACTATACATGTATGTTTTGTACTAATTTCGTTTATCTACTGTGATTTTGAATTTAAAAATAATGATCATTTTAGATTAAAATCAATATTATTGTTACAAGTTCAGGATATCCCACATTTCATGTTTTAAAACTTTTAACGTTGAAATTGAAGTGAAAAACAAGTTAGTTTCACTTAAATTATTTGTTTAAAATAATATTCAGATATTTTAACATTCGAAAACTTAAAATAGAGAACCTGAGATTAAATAATCACATTAATTTCTCAAATCGTTAAAAGTGCAGCTTATTTTTGTATGCAATAACATTACATTAATTATTACATTTTTTTACATTTATTACATTAATTATCATATTACTTAAGATTTATGTACATGTGTTTTTGAAAATAAACATTCGTAGGGATAATTTCGTTGAAAAAAAATTACAAAACGATATAAACTTCACCAAATATTTGTCGACATTTTATAATCGTGTAATTTAATACTTTTGAGAAACATTTTCACACTTCATTTTCACCGTATATAAAATTTCGAAACATTTAAATTGATGTTATAATAGCTCAGGTAGCCTGTAATAACCACGCATAAGAACACAAATCTGTTTCCGTTTCTGCGCGCTAGAGGGCGCCAAATGAAGGCTCAATTAAGCCGTCTGAACGCCTTGGACACAGCTTCTGATTGAGGTTACAACATCATCGATTAAACTAAACAGAGCGTGGCGCAACCGGCCATAAATCCAGGCCATCGAAAGTGGGTTAGGGGCAGTCAGATCGAGAGGGATAAAAAAAATGCACTTGGATGATCCCAAATTGATTAAAACTTCACGGAAATTAATTTTCGCTTTCTACTAAGGGGTCATTTCAGACTATTCCATTGAAACGTGCAGGCGTAAGGGGAATTCCCCTCACGGTCCATCATCACGGTTGGGATTAGCAGTCGGTATTTTCACGTGGCAGGGGCACTTTAATAATGAGTCAACTAGCAGGCATTTCGAGCATTTTTGCAACATGGTCCCCCTGTCAACCCCCCCTTTCCTTCCCCTAAAAAAACCGCCAAATTCTGGAGAATATTTTAATCAAAACAGCAGAAAAAAAAGAGACGACAAAGAAGAGACCCTTAAAATGCTGGACATTTTTGCCATTAGGCCTGGTCCGCTGAAGGACGACTTTCAAGAGTGCTCTTTTCGGAGCTGCATAAGACACCGAAAACGACATTTTTCGCATTTTTGTGAAAACGAAAATTTCGGTAAAAAAAAATTGGTAAAGATCGCTCAGGTACTCATTAAAGGGCGGCTTAGGAGGACTTAGGAGGACAACGTAATAAAAAAAAGACATAATTGCTACCATTTTTAGGGGGGAAAAGAACGTTGGTTACGACTATATTTCGCGCATGGATCCAAGCAGCCCCCCTCCCCTCAAAAACGCTTTGTCTTTTTCAAAATTATTTTTTGTGTTTCAGCGTTTTTGAGAACGAGTTTCATTCAGACAAACGCATTTCAAAAAGGGGCTTCCCACATGTTTACTGTAGGTAACTTTGTAAACAGAAAAAGTCATTAGAAGGCTGAGAGATCAATTAAAAACTGCACTTAACAATAAATGCATTCAAAAAATTGTAATAAAATAAATGTAATGGGAAAAAAATAATAAGATTTCATTCAAAGAAACTCGTTTTATGAACGAGTCACTCAGCAAGTGTGTTACAAAATGAGTAAAATTTTATTTTCACTCTGAGAGTTAGGCCCTTCATCTTAGTAATTTCATTCAGAGAAATGCATTTTAAAATATTTGTATATCATAGAATAATCAAAATGTATTTCATACACGAAAATGTTTTAATTTCTGTATCATGCATTTCTCTGAATGAAATTATTTTAAGATGTGATTCTCTGAGTGAAAATGGATTTCCACGAGAAGTTTATTTTGTAAAAAATATACTAGATGAATTTCAGAACTGCATCCAGAAAAATGCAATTGAAATTCATTTTGCTATTAATCGTTAATCAAAATAAATTTCATGCAGAAATACACAATTCTCGGATAAATGCAATTTAAAAATAATTAGCTTTTGAAGTAATACTCAGGAAATTTTATGCAGAACATTAGAATATTTGTTCTCATTCAAAGAAATGGATTTTTAAGTAAATTTCAAAAAGGAACGTTGTTCAAAGTATGCAATGCAACTTAATACAGCTTTATTCAGCTAGTTTCAATTAATGTTCATTCAGAAATATTCATTTTAGAATAGTTCTTCTGTATTTTCATTCAGAAATATTCATTTTAGAAAACTTTCTGTATTTTCATTCAAAGATGTGCAGTTTAAAGTAATCACATTTAAAAACGTTTAACAAAATGAACTTCATACAGATTTCTATATATGTTTTTATTTTATTTAAGCAGAAAAATACATTTCCCAAATTACTTTTCATTCTAACATTTAATGAAACAGGTACGTGCTCCACATTTGAATTACATTTAGTTTGGCAAAGGGACCTTTCATTTGACTGTTTAATACATGTGTAACGTGTTCTATAAAATTGACTTTTAATTAACACTTAGATCAATGTAAATGTTTTTACACGTGTGTTTGAAATACAATGACCAGAATAAGTCCTGGAGTGACGTAGCAAACAATAGATTTGACCCAATTTTAACAGATATTCGTTATTTGTGACTAATTGAATTGAGCACATTTATTTGTTCACATGGGCATGCTGAATACGAATTACACAAGTTGAATTACACAGCAGGATTTCTACAAATTGATTAATTTATGGCGTGATTAATACATGAGGATGATTAATTCACCAGGTAATAAAATTACCATTCTTATCAATATTATAATTTACAGCCGGGCAGAACCCAATGTGTTAATTATATTATGATAAAATTGTCCACTCAGTTCCAAGGATGCATTAAAAGTTTTGCTGCAATTTTATTCATTCAATGACGAGTAATAAAATTCAAGTCAAATTTTTTTATCTTTTTACTGCTGCAATTTTAAGGACATTTCAATCCTGCTATTTCTATTGCTGCTATTTTTAAGGAAAATCTAAGTCAATACAATTCATGCAATTTTCAGAAACCAAATTATATTGTAGGCTATCAATCAGGATATTTTATTCAATATTTTTAAATTATACTGAAACTCTTGGTCATTAATACTGTAGCACCTTTTTGGGACATCTTAGCTAATAATCGTGCTGCTATTTTTATGCATAACCGAACATTTAATTTTAGCTGAAATTTAAATCTAGGAAAATTGCAGAATAACCCCAACACATTTTAGGGAATACTTTTTAGCAGTTTTAATTTTGCGACACTCATTTTGTTTATTGACTATTTATTAATTTATTATTCAGTCAATTATTTTAATGCGTTATTTCAGAAAATTGAAATCAATGGGTTTATGGCAATTTTACGAAAATTAATTAAAAATTGTTTTGCTAGTTTAAAGAGTGTTACCATAGTTATAGCCTATTATTGCAATTTTCAGGACAATATTATAACGAAATTTTTAGTTGCAATTCTCAGGAATATCTAGCTAATAATTTTGAAAAACGTTTTGTCAATTATATTAATGCTGTACTCCAGAAAAATTTTAGGTAATGAATTTGTAGCAATTGTTAGAGAATTTAGCCATTTCAAATTTAGTCGATAAATTTATTCCGAATTTTAAGAAATTTTAAGGAAAATTCCAGGAAAATCATTCGTTGAAATTTCCTGAAAGTAATTCATCAAATTCTGTTTTTAGAACGGGTGATTCCCCTCGGGGGCCAAGCCCATTAGGTCTACAAGCAGTTCCTCTCGATGTCACTTATGACTTCGGCCACTGTCCAGTTTCGGACTCGCACGTGGACTATGGGAATGCGCTACCGTGGGAATGACTGGTCGCATTTTATAACCCATCATATAAATGCCTGGCGTTTTGTTGGCATATAGAAGCGGTCATCATCGCCGGTCCCTACGGCCACTGACCACTGGGCAGTCCGGGTCATAAAAGGAGGGACCGCTGACTAATAGGCCTAACTGCTGCTAACGTCCCTGCACTCGGATCGAGGGGGTCATCGATGGGCTACCTGGTGTCCACTATTGTCCACTTGCATGGGAAAATAAACGATGTTTTAGCATGGTGGGAAAATATCCCCAAAAATGTGCTAATTTAAAACACACGAAAAAAGAACTGCCTGAAAAAAAGTTTCAACAATTTGGCCACATCCTCCATTTCCTTGACACAGTTTTAAAACGAATATCTAAACCCGAGTTAGGAAAAGCAGTTTTTCAGAAACTACTTGAGATAAACCTACGTAGTTTTTCGTTTTTACTCAATAAAATGACAAATGTCGATGCATTAAACATTAAAACATACAAAATTATCGATTTTACAATGAGCTTGTTTACATTTTTCTAAACATTTTTAACAATTATTATAAAATAACTTTGTTTAAACTAAAGAAATAAGTTCCTTTTTAATTAAAAATAAATTTAAATTCATAAAAATATATTAATTTTAATTAAAATTTTTTTTTAACTTATCAATTTTTTAATATTATTTTTACGATTACAATTACAATTAACAGTTATTATAAAAAAAAATTGTTTAAACTAAAAAAAATTTCAAATTTCGAGATATAAATTTGTAGCAATCTGTGGGGAAATCGCGGTATTTTCAGAAAATGTTATTAAATATTATGAATTGTTACAATTTCGCAGTATTGTACGTTAAAGACATTTTAGTTACAATTCTCAGAGATATTTAGCAAATAATTTTGAGAAAAGTTTAGTTTTTTCCCAGAAAATTTAGGATAATGAATGGGAAATTCTGGAACGTTCCAATCATCAATTAGAAATTACTTACTAATCTTATAAAGAGCTTTTGCAAACTTTCAAATACGTTTTTGCCAAATTATTTTCCAGTTGTCCTAAAATGTCCTAGAATAATAATGGCATTTTTAAGATTTATTAATAATTCCATTGTGCTTTTATTCTATATTCATGTGTTTATAGGCTATATACAAGTACCTACAAATCAATTGGAATTTTGATGTTATCGTATAGTTTTAGATCTGAAAATCTAACAATTAAATTTTTTAAAATAACATGCTTTAACAAATTATAAATCTACTTTTAAAATGTCTTTTATAAAAAAATGTATGATACATTGTTTTGTTTGTTAATTATTTTGGCATTAATTTATCCTTGATATTTTACCAATTTGTCCACACATAAATGACCCTTAAAAATTGTAATCTAAATACTGTAAAGGATTGTAATAACAATTTTCAATAAACATTTATGCAAATAACATTTGTAAGTACAGTAAAACCTCCTCTAACGGACACCTCTAAATAGCGGCCACCTCTAAATAACGGACATTTTCCCAAGTCCC
>JAQIXS010003381.1:0-18356 GCA_034700785.1 Rossiulus vilnensis
TTATATTTCAACCCAAACTAATAAATAATATTTGGTTTGGCATATTCAATAAAAATGTACGCCATTCAGTAAACATACATGTAGATTTATAAATATAACTTTTCTAATAATATAGGTAATACCATACGATTGTTTTTTCTTCAAAAACTGATAACAAATTAAGAGCAGTTAAGAGCAAATGTAGAAATGCACAAAAATGCACTTAATAATGCTGAAAAATGACATCGTAAAACACTTTCACGAAAGAAGTATCGTCTTAATCTGCTGTCGCTTACAAAGTTGAAATAAATGACATGTTTAACAACCTTTTCAGACTCCTTATATTTCAACCCAAACTAATAAATAATATTTGGTTTGGCATATTCAATAAAAATGTACGCCATTCAGTAAACATATAATGTAGATTTATAAATACAACTTTTCTAATAATAAAGGGAATACCATACGATTGTTTTTTCTTCAAAAACTGATAACAAATGATAGATTTTTGACGCCATTATAACATATTTTGTTAATAAACAGTGTACACTGTAAATTAATAAGCCTTTATGTAAAGGGAACGCCGCCGTAGACAGAACAGTTGGAAAAACGTATAAAAATTACAGAATTTTTCGAAATTTGAATGATAAGTACAGATGCAAAAAAGTAAAGAATGATGGTGAACTTTTTAGAAAATGTAATAAAACTTAGAATAGAAGGCAAATAGCACAGCGTCTATGAAAATAACATTTAGTGAAATTATGAACTTGCCTTTTAATGTTCGGGGAAATTACGAATCGAGTCACTTCACATCATTACAAAACCGTTCAAAAACCCCTATAACCTCAGTTCCAACAATGCTCTAACGTGAAACCATACAAAGCAAAATGCCGTTCTTCGGACAAAGCAATGACCATACGCAATTACCATATGCTGCTAATTAGCCCTAATAGCTCCAGAATCTAGATCGTATATTTCCATGCACCTTTTATTCAAATTGAATTAACAATGGCTTCACGTCTACGGCATGAAACGCTTGGAAACATGTCTCAGAGAGGGACAGATATCGCATGCTAAATGAACTGACACTAAACGCTTCACTGTAATTGGAACTAAATGCTCCATGGCAGGCCGATTATTGGATCGATCATGTTGCCACAAATAAAAGCGTCAATGGTCCGTAAACAAGGCGCGACAGTGATTATCTCAGCCGTTTCCGAGCAAATCTCTTTGGCCTTCTTCAACCCAAACAAGTGTAAACTGTTTCCATAAAATTAACTGAACTTAATCGTTTATTTACTGGATTATCGACGCCTCTGCAGACGCGAATATTGAACAGCAATTCACACCAGTCGTGACAAAAAGAATATCAATTCAGAAATTGTGATGCCCAAATCCTCATTTTATTACCTTGGAATATCAGTCTTTCCTCCACATAAAAGCTCCTGCTAACATACGTTTTTACAATAATATTATTATAATAATAAGTTTATTCCCAAACAGGGAAAGGGATAAGTGATGGTTATAAAAAAGCTTAATCACCTCCTTAAAACAATTACATAGTATGCAAATCCAAAATGCACTGTGACAATATTGCATAATTGGTTTTACAGTTGTTATAACATACATGATTTACATCAAAGGTCATGCATTTTATAATGTTGTATATTTAATAGTATACATATTAATTATACGTACTTATTTTTATCTGCAATTCACAATAAAAAGAAATGGTATTCACTTACTGATTGAAAGAGCACTGAGTTGAATTGAATTCAAAGATTTTCCCTCCTTATTAAAGGCCGACCCCAAAAGGATGCCCACCATACAAAAAAAATTCGCTTTTTAATTCAAATACTTTAAAAGGTGCCAAACCATAACGCATCAAGCGCGAAAAATCAACTTTTCGAAGGGAGGTAAAAACTGAATAATTATGTGAAAAATATTGTTTTTGATTTCGTTCCACATCAGACGTCCAGGTGCCGTACACCAGTGACGTTTATTTACGAAAACTGAAATGAATACGTAGTGAAAATAGATTTTGTCGAACTTCTTCCGTAACATATGTGTCACATTTATTACGTTTATATGTGTGTGTCTTCAGAATGTAAGTACCAAACTATAATTGCAAATACAAATTTAATAGGCAATGTAACAGGTTTAATTTGCACTGTAATCTGTTCTTACTTGAGACCAAAGATATTGTCCTTTATCATCAACTCATAAGAAATACTCAAAATTCAAGGTCAGCAAACGTATATTTGCTGGCATCCAGCTCGCTGAAGTACATCAGCCTCCCGGGCAGTCCCATCCATTTCGTGGCCAGATTTGCATTCCAAAAGTTGCCAAATCTGGCAGTAAAAACTGGCACTACACAGTGTAAGCTACAACGCGTTTGAAAAAAATTCCAAAATGTTGCCTTAAAAAACTAAGCATAGATCAACTGCATGCTAAAAAGAGCAGTAGAGGTTTTGAAAATTAATGGATGCCTTAATTCGTGCATTTTTAATCCTAGTTCTATCATTTTATGGTAGTTTCTTATGTACATGTAGCAGTTAAATTACTTGTTTATTCATTGATGCTCGAACTATGTTACTTTTACATATTTGGTTCAGTAAATTGAACAATCAATTGTACAATTGTTTCATTCTGGGATAGATTGTACTTCGACAACTAACATGTACACTGTACATGTATATGACATGTCAATTGATCACAACATTCACGACTAAATTTAGACCGATCAGGAGTGCAGACACCATGGCCACATGTACATGTAGTCCAAGGGTTGTAGACTGGTTGCATTTGTCATTGCAGGGCTCAATTTTAGGGATTCGCAATCAGAAGTCTTCCCTGAAACATAATTATCAAATTGCCTGTAATGATGCTGTTTGTGAGGGCTTAGCCACACGAGATCAGCAATTCCCAGCCGCATCTGCAGGGACGGGATGAAAAGATTACACTGCACCAGTTTCAGAACCATGAAACGTTTTTACTAAATTGTTCGGAAAATGCGCTGTCGAGTTCTGGGCATTTGGCTATCAACAACAGAACGTTTTTCTTGAAATATTCCGGGAAAACCATGCGAAGATTATAATGCACTAGCCTCAGAACGCATAGCTCTGAACCAAATTGACTGGAAAATTTGTTCTTTGTCCTTGACAATTCCGGGTAGTGTGCCATTTCAGAACTCCTCTCGAAAGCATTTTCGTCAAATGGTTTGTCTAACTTTCCATGCAAATATAACTACAGCGTACTCTTCATGTATTTCCCTAGGGATTAAGTATAAAAATAATTTTTGAATGCGTTTGGAAGATGCCATTTCCATGCGCATATAGGCCATCGATGAATAAATTAGAGAAACTGTTAACAAATGTCTCACGTTCTTCAAAGTTGAATATTGAATTCTATTACATTGTAACTTCTAATTTCTGAAAACATTTCCCTGCCATTTCCAGGTCATATTTTCATTTCCTGGTTAAAAAATCTCTTAATGAATCGTTTTTTAAATGCTGTTAACTTAGTGAAACACAGAAAATATCTTTTTATACAAACAAAACGTTATTTTCACAACAAACAAAAACTTAACAAAAAAGGTAATTTCCCTTCCACAATGTGTGGCGTGGACAGTGGCACTATCCCAACCATAAGCAAAGAAGGTGCTAAATGATATCATAATGAAAATTCACCTTGGTGAAAAGATCAGAATGTGATTCTCTACTGATATCAGTATAATTTTATACTGATATCACCATAACGGTAGTGATATGAGTTATGTTTATATACTGCTTTCACTATATATAAATATGCTTAGTGATGTCAATATTATTGTGGCTATTTGCAATACTAGTACCAGTATGGTTACTAATATGGTTTTGTTAATATTAGTACAGTAGAACTTGTGTAAAATCAAATCCTCTCTAAAATCTAATATATGCTGGTCCCGACGTGTGACCCATGTATAAAATCGAAAACCTCTATTAAGTGTAAAAGCAAAATTTTATTGGTCTGACATTGGTCCCATTGACTTTTTAAAATAAACACAACAAAGGAACTGAAAAATATCAAGCAAGGAAACAAAAATGTCAAACATTGTAGCAAAAATATCACCAATGCTTTTAAAGATATTGAAAGAAACTGTCAATATTCGTCTGGGTCATCCGCTTCATCTTGATTGTGCTCACTGTCCCTCATTTTCTGCAGAGCAGTGATAAAAGGCATGTCGCAATCATTTTGTTGCATCCAAAACCTCATTGATCTCAATAGACTTAAGAGCATCAGCAGGTCGCACAGGTGTGACCTCCTCACTGTCCTCAACTTCATCCTGATCTGCATCTTGGGCTGTAACTTGTACTTCAAGATGGTTCTCAATGATTTCATCCATGTTCGGCATGGATGAGCAGTGATAAACAGCCTCCTCATCTGGATAGTTCATCAATTGCTGGACATCCATGGGATCATTGTAGTGGAACCGGTGAATTTGAGATTGTATTTCCTGGATGACATTCTGGTCAACAAGTTCATCCTCATGAGCATCTTTAACAGCCTCATCAGTCAAATGGATCTTGCAGTGATGGAAGCACTTGGTAATGACTGTAGAATTGACATCAGAGTCCCATCCCTGACTGCCAACTTGATGGCAGCAAGAACGTCTATCTTTTCAGGATCCTTCACATTCTCTGCCAGACACTGCAGAAGCATGTGGTTGAAACGGCAACGATAGTATGCCTTCAAATTCCGAATTCTGCCAGCATCACAGAGCTGTATCTTAGATGTCAAATTTGGTGAAAGGTAAAAGACCTTTGTGTTCTGAAGCTGAATCTGATTTGGAAGCTTCTGAATGGGGATGTGCACACTGCAGTTATCTAGGATAAGAAGCACATTGCATCCGGAAACATGCAGATCAAACTCCTTTAACAACTCCAAGAAAATGGATTGGGTCATCCATGCTTTAGTGTTGTTTCTGTACAGACAGCCAAGAGTGTCCATGTTAATATGCTTGAAGCAATGTGGATTGTTGTATTTTTTGTCACAGTGGAACGTGCGGCCCTCGCCAGGAATGCGGGGCGTGCATGGAATGTCCCCCTGGCGGCCACCTGGGGTTACTTAAGAAGGAGAATTCCAGCCCGGAGGCAGACCGGCTGGGGCCTTGCCCCTGTGCGGAAGGCACTCCTGCTTCCCGGGTACGCCATTAAGCTTCACTTTGTCTGGCCTCTGGTTATTCCAGTGGTCTCTGTTTATTCGCGAGTTACGAATAAAGGGTTTTTGGACCTCATCTTGACCTAGACTGTGCTTTTTCATCTAACCTCTGCATCGCCAACGTAACATTTTCAATCACCCACAGCTGTAACTTATCACTGCCATCCCCATTACAGCACAAGCTAAGTGTAATCCTCTCCTTGTTCTGCTTCCGTCCCTCAAGTTGTATAGTTGCAAGGGAATTATCAGCCTAAAATGGACATGGACACAATTATTACATGTAGCAGATGTTTGTCCTGATTGGCTTCAGTATTCATCCATGTAAGATAATACATGTATAAATGTACATGTACTTCCATACCTGCATATGATAGAACACACCAGTCTCATCCATATTATAAATGTCCTTTCACTCGTACTGTCCTAGCAGCTGCTGAATGTTGGAAAGTATGGCTGCCACAGCAGTCATGTCCACAGAAACACTCACCAAATCGACGAAATGAACGGATGCTATGGCGAACCTTGAATGCGGCAAGCCAACCATTAGAAAACTTAAAGGGTTCATGGTCAGGATAAAGACAGTCAAGGGTCTTTGCTGCACTCTCTAAGATGAGGTTTCCACTTAGATTGACATGTTCCTGGTTGGCATTGAACCAGTCAATATGTGCAAACTCCATAGCTGGATATCTGACGGCCCATAGACGTTTTACATTGAGGTTTGTGCTGTCAGATTTAGTGAGATGCTCTGTTGACTCCTTCAGTGTTTTAGAGATTGTGGATAGGCAGACCTCGATTTTGTGATTTTCCTCAAGCCACTGAGCTTCCATGAGTGAAGCACTTGGATGATCATTTTTGTACCAACACAGGGCTAGACGGAGAGACTGTCATTGTGTTGTGAGTTGAACATTTACATGGCATTTTTTTCTGATGTTGACCTGTACAATGTACTTGTAAATGTGACAGGTACATGTAGTTAGGAGCTGCAATGCAATCACTTGCTCTTGTACATGTACTAAAATGGGGCCGAAAATGGAAAAAAGGGGAAATTCCCTATACATTTCAGTGTACATGTACTAAGATGTGCCCAATAGCTAGAGACTCATCTAGAATTGAAAAAAGAGGAAATTCCTTATTTTGCAGCTATTTCTGGATGAACCTGTCTGAAATCAAAACCTGTCTAAAATCAAAATTTTCCCCTCTCCTAAGAGTTTGATTTTAAACAGGTTTTACTGTATACTGTATTTCTACTGATATGTACTATAATAATTATATTGATCTTTCCTCCAAGGCATTAATGGCAATACATACATGCATAGCGAAATTGATTTTAAAGTCAATTTTTTGTGACAACTTTTAGAATTATGCTGATGAAAAAAATACAAAATAATTAGTTGGTATTGAAAAATTCCAGGTTTCAATTCACAATTCCCCAAGTTTTGAACCGAAAACCGTTTTGAGTAGGGGAAGGAAATGGCTTATTTGCCTACGACCTTCACGTCACAATCTCGGTATGGTAAATTTTGGCCTTCATAATTTTCGCCTAAATGCCAACACATCCTCATTCTCAAAGACTTTTACATTACAGAAAATCCATTTTTCTGCAACTGCTCTTTGCAATGGCTGCAAGAATGACTTTCGAAACGCCCCCCTGAAGAGGACGTCTTCACGCTTGTTTACATGGGAAATGACGATGACAATCCACAATGCATAGCGCCGCACAAGGGCCCATTGAAAACCCTCGCGTTCTGCCCAAGTGTTTTGGCAGCGTTCCAAATGAAGTTCGCCATTACTTTATGGCACATGTTTGTATCTATTATTTCTTAATAATTTCTGAATCAATGCTTAGTTGCATTGAATCCGACACATTACACTAAAATAAAAAAGTAAAAAAACAGGCAGCTGATCGGTCCATAGGAAGGGTGCCAGACCGTAACGAAGTTAGCGCCTAGTGAAAAATAAACTAGAAACATCAACGTACACCGGAAGTTAGATTACGTAAGCTTGAGCTCGTCCGTCCCATAATCCGTCCATTACATGTAGGATCACTATACAATGTATATACTGATATCACCATGACATACGTGACAAACGGTGACATCACTATGTCTCTTTACTGATATCACTAAATATAGTGTATAGTGCTTTTTGAACTACTGGTATACAGTATGCTAAGTGGACTACTAATATCAGTATGGTTAGTGGTTGCACTAAGGGCCGGTTGCACCAACGAAAGTTAAGCAAACCCCAATGTAAACTTCTAGTTAACTAAAGGAAAGCATTACACGACAGCAGGTTAACAGTTAACCATAGTTAACGTTAACCCAGCTAATAGGCAGGGTTAACCTAAGGTTTGTAATGTAACGCAATTCTCCCAGAATTTCTAGCAGAAACTGCATAATGCCATGTTTATTGTATAATGTACCTTGGGTTAAAAATCACTATTAAAACGGTGCAACAATAACCCGCTAGCCCTTCAGTTAACATGTTAACATGGTGCAACCGGCCCTTACTGTTTTACTAATATCACCACACAGTAGCGTATATCTACAGACATCAACTGATCTTTTCCCCAGGTATATCCCTGGTCTCTCAGTACGCTGTCACCTCTCAAACGGACAAGCAGATTTACGTCATCACTGCTCCCGGTGCCCTAGGCAGGGTGAGAAATGAAGTCGATCCCCAAATATATCACAAAAAACCCTATCGTTTTCGATGTGCACATCTGGAGACCAGCAGCGCTATCACGCCTCACTGGTAAACAGAAATCACACTCGGCATTTGACAGCGATTCAATTTCTTCCGATTTTTTTTCGAGGCCCTGGTCGTGACCCATGGGCACCTGAGTGCCTCCACGGACGATAAATAATGTCGACGGTTCAGCGACCACCGGTGTCGACTTTTTGGCCGGTTGCCATGGCAACCGCATCCAGACAAGTTCATTTGATTAGTCGGGCCTGCGCAACAATGGCACACACGCGCTGGGGCACATCTTGCATTTCTGTCGCCTGGCAGTTTCTATTTCAGTTTATTGAATTGGATTCTTTTTTATTTGTATACACTGTATAAAGCGAATCCCGTGCTTGAGGGTTTAGGCAATTGTAATTTTGAAAAGCGTTCATTGGATTCCGCGATCATTCTTATACACTCGTATTTCGCTTTACGGCCTACATAGGTTCCCGGAAAGTTGGCCGTAAAACGAAGTGCAGCATAACGGAACATGTTTTTACGTACAGACCTATACAAATCACACAAGACACCTTCCAAAAGTCACTAAAAATTGAAAATCATTTAAGGACGATCCGAAAACATGCCCACCATGCAAAAATATTACTGACACCTTTTCTTGCTTTAAATACTGATTACAATTGCTCAATTTATTTTTACCAACGTAGAACTGGTCGTCCACTTGGGCTTCAGCTTTGGTTTATAATTTCAAAATGCAGCTTGAAATGTGTAAATCTAAATTTTATTTAATTTCAAGCTAATACTCCGTCACATGCAGTACAGTTTCAAAGAAGCTAAACGTGTTCAGAAACGTGTTTTACCTGAAACTATCAGAACCACCTTCACTTGAGAGATAATGAACCAACTGGAAGTAAATTTAGCGGAGAGTAAAATCGCGACATTAAACTCTCAGAAAACTTGATAGAACCGTCGATAGTATTTTGCTAGTGACATCGAGGCGTGAGTGAAATCGTGACATTAACTCTCAGAACCGCGTTTAACATGAGAGTTAATGAGCTAAACTGAGAGTAAATTGAGCAGAGAGTGAAATCATGACGTTAACTCTCAAAACAGTGTTAACCTGAGAGTTAACCTCGCGATTGAAGCGATTGTTAGAAACATGTGCAAAACATGTTGACTGCATGTCATTCACTGTTTGACATCGTTCGGCAAATTTAGATAAACGCATTTCATGTTCATATATGCGTTCAAGCACTTCTAAAAGTGGCAAGTAAATATTTCTATATTCTAACGCCAAAACAATTGTAAAATACCTCAAAATTCAGAGTCAATAATTATTTAACTTTGAAGAAAAACAAAAAATAGGAGCTACGCTAAAACTTCTACAAGTAAATGTTGTGGTTTTGAAACCCAATGAAGACAAATTTCGTTCGTTGAAAAGCTAATATCATACGAAATCTTTCAAAATTACTACTAAATTCAGTTATTTGATAAATACAGTAGGCATATACAATGTATGAAGTAATGTTTTTTTGCACCAACAAGCAAAGCATTGAACGAAATTAGTCAAAAAATGTCACACGTGTCACACGCACAACCTAATCCTTGAATTAAGCAGCTTTTCACATATTTCTTGAGTAAAAAGCATTACAATCAAATATATGTGATCTATAACACGCGCTTTCCTTGACAAACATTTCGAAGAAACAAAAATGAAGGAAGCCGCACTAAAATCAATACATTTGTGAATTGTGTTTTTGCTCTAGCAAGTGGATTATGTCACTTGCCATTTGCAAAAACATTCGCCCCGAGCATGAATAACAAGCGGTGCAATTTATCACAAAAAATAATCGTCCTCATCAACAATATTTCGAGGGGACAAAACTACAAACGAAGTGCATGTGGCATGTAGTTGGGGTGTTCTGGTCACCAGTATCGACCTCAAAAATAACTTCCAATAAAGACAATGTCATTATTCAATTAAATTTAACTCAGTACACTATACTGTCAATAAATACATGCCATATGATAGGTTGATGAGATGCATATTTACCGAATTAATGCTATGAATCCATTCATTTAGAAATTCATGTAGGAAATATCATTATTTTTTAAATAAATACATAAAACATTTCCATGCATTAAAATGGCAAAGCATTATGAAAGTAACAGTTGGGTGGCAACCAGTATCGATTTCAAATTTATTTTTCCCAATAAAGTCAAGGTCATTAATCATTAATTTCAATCCACCTACTGAATGTCAATGATCTACTTAATCTTCTTTCTTGTAATTCTAAATTATTTGCAGACGATTCTGCACTGTACGATGAGGTCAGAGTTGAGGATACATTAAGATTGCAAGGGGATCTTGACATCTTATCAGAATGGTGCAGAACATGGCAGCTTAATTCAATAAACGCAAGTGTTTTGTCATGAGGATTTTCTGTAAAAGAGTAAAAACCACAGCAGACTACAAGCTAGGTGTTCCTTTAAAAGTTGTTTCATCTATTAAATACTTTGGAATCACCATCAAGGACGATATGCACTGGGATACACACATCAGAAAAATTACTGGTGTGGCAAACCAACGCCTTCGATTTGTACAACGAATTTTTCGAAATTGTACTCCAAACAGTAAAGAAACTGGATATTTATCATTAGTCCGACCTCTAGTCGAGTACTGGTAGGAAGCAGGAGCTAGAAATGGTGCAGCATAGAGCAGCTAGATTTGAAACTGGTAAATACCAGCGAGACGAAAGCGTCACCCAAATGATCAAGGATCTACAATGGGAGACCTTGCGATCAAGACCAAAGGCTCAAAGTATGGGGCTCTTTGAAAAAATTACCTTATCAGGTAATTGCAATTTGGTGGAGGGAATCTTTAAACGTAACCACTGAGGTGGTAGAAACTGTCATTCCAATCCGCTTATGGAACTCCGAGCACATTCGGATCCATACTACTGGTCATTTTTCTTGCATGCCATTCGACATTGGAATGCTCTTCCAAAGGACAACCTTAAGCTGCTTGAAATTCAATTTTACAATGATGTTAGTATACACCCCATTGAGGTGGCAATCACCGAATAATATTGGGTTGATGGATTACACCTCCTATCACATGGCATATCACTTGCTGCTAGGAGGGTACTGAGTTGAATTGATTTCCATTTACCGAATTTATAGTGTTAAAACATGCAACTAAAAATGAATGTAGGCAACAAGCTGCAATATTTCATTTCAAAATACATTGAAATGGATGTCCTGGTGGAAAGATCTGTATAATCAGTAGCCTACAGTAAATATCAGTACAAATAAACTGATAATATACTTAATGTCTTTTAGTAAAAAGTATTAGTAAAAATGTATTGATATCAGTAACCATACTGATATTAGTCCCAAACACCACTAGAAAACTGATATCAGTAGTCCCAATCAGTACATCAGTATTTATGTAGTGATATCGGTATAGAAACAGTGATATCACTAATGTTATACTGCTATCAGTATAAAAGCATACTGATTTTATCAGTAGAGAATCACAAACTGAAAGTTAAGTTCACTTTTGTGCAGTGAATTCAAACGGCGTATCCATCACAATACTGATAGAAAAAGTCATATAAATCCAATTTGGATAGACCTCAACTTCCTGCCTGGACCTCTTCGCAATTGTAAAAATAAAATTCCCGGATCCGCCCCAGCTATGCAATTAGGATCCTGAAATCTTCCTAAAAAAAGGGGCTCGCGCCCTCGCCGGGCCTAGCTTTTGAAAAATAGGTGATGAACACCGTGCAGTCCATGGCAGATGGCTGCAGACACCAACACAGACAGATTAAAAAGGTTGTTGGCTTATCTCCCATCCCCAGCAGCCATCTGGCCTGCACGCAAGAAGGCGTGCGCGCATGCCATGGCGCATGCGCATCGCCCAAACGTAAACACCTTCAAAGGTCCATTGATCCATAATTGGAAACAGCCGCTTGGCGTGATCGATAGGGCACATTGTCTTCGGACGTTATTGGGCAGCCTGGCTTTTATGTTCTGGACAAAGGCAATCAGCACTTTCGGCTTGAAAGCCGCTCGACCAGATCACCAATCCTGAAAGACATTCTAGACTCCAGAGCCCAAGGACTGCTGAAGTTTCAATACCTGGCAATGAGCAACTCCTAGGCTGATACAGACCATTCCTGGATATTTCCTGGATTATTAAGGACGCTGCTTGTTCATGTGCATGTAAATTTATTAAAAAGGCTCGTTTTTATCAACTAAAATGGATATAGATACAGATGGTAACAAACCAAAGCTGCCTGGTCACACTGGGTGCTTTTTAAAATTTAAGGCACTCCATTCAACTATTTTAAACAATGTTTTACAGGGTGTCATTTAGATGTCGTTTTTCGGCAAAAAAACGAATAAAATTGAACCTTTCCGGGTTAGTAAAGAATTCTAGCATATCTAAAACCAGTATAATTCCAGGATTTTCAGCCCAGTAGATACCATACAATTAAGAAAGCCCCAAATGCTGTAATTTTTTAAATTGTTATCCTGATTAACTACCTCTTTAGTAACAAAAATTAATATGATTAAGTTTGATGTGTTTCCATCAGGTAGAGAATCTTATCGACGCCCTATTATTGTTCTAAGGACGCTATCACTATTTCACGTTGCAGAAAAAAAAAAGTTCGCCTTTCAAGAGTGAAGAATTTCATTTCTTTTACTTCAGGATTTGTAAAGCAATCGGTTAAAATAAACGAATCTGGATAAATTTTCTTTCAGAATCACAATTTATTTGAAGAAATGTTGGGGAAAAATTACGAGAAGCTGCTGTAGAGCGTATGCGTCCATTCAGGAACGCACGGAACGCCAAACAGGTGCAGATTGTTTTCAAGCAGAATGCATGTCTTCCAGTGAATTGCGATACTGAAAGAAAATTAAATCCAGATTTATTTGTTCAGCGGATCACATGCCAAATCCTAATAAAACAAAAAGAGAACAAAAATTATTCTTTCACAAAAGACGAGCGATCTTATATAGTCCTCGAGTGGATTTTAAAACAAATCTGCATCGACTTTTATTGGAATAACAGTTTAGAGTTGATAAACAATAGACACCAGTAGGTGCATTTACATAAAGGTAAATGCACATTTGAATTGCAAACATGTGCATATTTATTCAACGTTCCATCTGGGTGCAGCAGGTGCAGATCAGGTAGTAAAAAGCTGTTCCTGTCAGGAATATGCATGCATTAAGAACAGTGCCTGCCTTATCATGCAAAAACCTTAAGGTGAAAACATAGTGGGGACTGGACTCTCAACTTGACTCTCCTGGTGCGTTCTAAATGTTTGAGTTTGTATACAATGGCTGCTATAATATCCAAATCACACACAGAAGTTTTCTAGCGAGAGAAAAGCAAGATGGCGGCTATTCTCAACTTTTTACCAGTCCTGATAGCGGACTTCACTGCATGGCTCCAGAGAGCCAATCAGATTGCTTCTTTCAGGCAGTGAGTCTTGAAAAATCAAACATGTTTGACCCCGGTCAGTGGCTAGCCTGGAGTCCTGGGCGAGTCCCCACTATGCACGTGTGCATACGTTTGCATGTTAGATTTTCAGGACTGAGGCGAGTCCCCACTATGTTTTCACCCTAAAGGCATTCAATAGCTTTTTGGAAGATTAATTATGTGATTTTGAATTCATCGTTAATTATGTGATTTTGAATTCATCGTTACGTTAGAATTAGTGCATTTGCAAAAGGTAAAACTAGCGTTTGAAGAACGTTCAAGTTCGTGCAATAAAGCTTTGGCGAGCAGCACTCTGTTCCGGTAGAATCTCACTCCAGATTCGTTGACCTGGTCCAATTTTTTTCTTCTCGCTAGAGTAAACGTCAGCTTGTCCTATTGAAACCTCTAGCCTTTATGTAGATGGTTTCTCATTATGGCTGAGACAGTGATCGTTGAAATGCGAAGTTATACCACATGTAGATTTCACGTGCAATGTTATCAATTGCTAATCTTTGTCGTTGTTTTGTCTTGGATTTGCTAAGAAAAAGTTAGACTCAATTTAAGTCTAAAAACCCATAATCTGTTAGTCAGTTTCTTGTTCACCATGACTTCTTGGACTCTTTGAATTCATCCAGTTTCACATGTTTGAAAGCACTGAAATCTTGTAGATTTACTTGCCAACTCATGAATGAATATATTTGATGAAAAAACCAAAGCTATTGTTCACTAGTCTTTCTTAGTAGAAAATCATACTTGTTTTGTGTGTCAGTTGATGTAATTCGACTTGTGATTTAGCTCATTCTCATTTGTTTTTCTTCAGGTGGCGTTTACAACACGCATATACCACCCTAATATCAATAGCAACGGTAGTATTTGTTTGGATATTTTGAGATCACAGTGGTCCCCTGCGCTAACTATTTCAAAAGGTAAGAAAAATCATTGTAGGTTTCTTCTGGAGCTGGATTCAAATTTGTCGCTGAAAACCAGCTAGCAGATCTTGCTTGTGGACATTTTGATTACGTCTCGTAATTCCAGTGGCTGAAACGATTACATCATATCAGAAATCTCTATTATTAGACAAATAATTTGCTCGTTTCCACTCAAATTTTTGTAACGTTCAACATAATTTGTGGCATATGAAAAGGGCCCTTACCTTCGATGCTAGTTCCTAAGATGTTGGCATTGGCAATCATATAAATTAATGAAGTTAATTAAGAAAAAGTAAATAAGGGTTTATTTATGTACCTTAATGTGTTGTAATTAAACTAAACATGGGGTTAAGCAAACAAATGATTAGGTTCTATGACCTGATGGAACATTGTCGTTTATGTACAGGCCTTACCTTAAACATAGAGCGGCGCTAGCGAAAAGACTACTAAGATTTGAAATCTCTTGCAAAATGTCATAAGTGACGAAAATACAACTACAATCCTCGAAAGCCCTTTATGAAATGTGCCATTTTTTCAGAATTACTCAATTTTGAATATATGGGCTAAATTCATGTAATGCCTAATTTATCATGATAAAACGTGTGCATTGAATCTGTTCGTGTTTTTTAAGTGCAAATCTGCATAAATTGATCTACTTTAAGTAGATTAAAGTTATCCGATATTCGGGTTAATTAAGGTGAAACGACCTCGGATTAATTGATGTCCCGCGCAGATAAACCTTTTGAAAAGCGCCATAACAGTAAGGGAAAGAGCATGATGGTGTACTGGGTTGGGTGTAGGTTATAAAATCTGGTTAAAACTGATTAGTGGCGAGTTATTAACGAATAATTTATGAATAGAATAATTAGTTTTTCTTATTAGTCCGTTCATACATATTTTTAACTATGCTTTTGATTATCCGAGTTTAGTTGCTGTCCCGACTACCTCAGATAATCGAGCTTCAAGTGTCATTTTTTAAATTTTGTCATCCAGAGCTTTATTAAGTGCTGCACTTTTCGACATGAAACCTGTTCCTTGAATTCATATTGCTATCGTTTCCTGTGGAGTAAATTGACTTATTTCGGGGCTTTTCTCTTTGTAGTCTTGCTGTCTATCTGCTCGCTGCTGTGTGATCCGAACCCCGACGATCCACTAGTTCCCGAAATCGCTAGGATCTACAAAACAGACCGGGAAAAGTACAATGAACTTGCGAGGGAGTGGACCAGGAAATATGCCATGTGATGCTAATGTTTTGTTCGTGTATGTGGCTCTGTTCACACCAACCTCCACCGCACATTTGTAACGAGAGTATCCATCTTCGAGAAACCCTCCCTTCAACTATTCAATCTTAAAAAAAGGCGTCCGGAAGACCTGGGTTCACAGCGGACTTGCAACATATTCGGCGACCACGAGTCTTAGCAACTTAGTTTTTATCACGGTCTCGATTGGCTTGGCATCGCAGGCGACTCGATCACATCCACATACGTTTTCTTTTTTGATTCCCATGCGATTGTTGCCGTTTTTGTCTTTTTGTTTCTGGCAGGACCTCTGTTCGACGTTCGCAACGAGGGTAGCGCACAGTTATCAACACGACATCCAATTTCGAACCGGAAAGATCGTCCTCCCCAATGTTTGCAGCCTATCCTCCACACTGCAGTGTCTTTATTTTGTTCTCCCACTGCTCGAATTCCGCGGTTAGTTGCAAATCTCTGACTTGTTGCATTCAGCCAGTCTGCCGCGTTCCGTCGTTGCCGAATTGCATGAGGCGTTTGCTTCTTTCCCGTCCCGAGTCCCCCTTATCCAGTTCCCCTCCCCCCATGTAAATTTTCGTCTTAGTAACTCGGTCCTTCGCCTTCCCCGCATATGGTTTTGTGCCGTAGAATTTTGGCTAAGTGGTGTGCGTGTTGGCGGCAGCCAGCGGTATTAATTATTAACTTAATGAGAGAACTATTGCGACACATTTCTTGTACTTCTGTTAGTAAATTTTTTTTTTCTTAAACGTCTTCAGTTGTGTGGCGGTAAACGTGAATTTGGCAGCGGGTGCTTCCCCGGTGAGTGAGCGAGGGAGGGTCGATTCGGTGCAGCAATTCTAAGTAGAACAGAACTTTTTCGATCATTTTTACTCCTGGTGTACAAACTTAGCGTCCCCCGTTTCATTTTAGGTGTCCGATCGTGAGAATTCTGTACAGGAATTTTAACTACACTCTTGGGTTTCTGGTTGTTGTGATTTCTTACCAATCCCATCTGTGTCTTGTCTGTCTCCGCGCATGCGTGTGTGTAACTACGCCTCCTGTATTTTTGTCACCTTTCGGTTGTTTTCTTCGCCTCCTAGAGGCCAATAGAAATAATCGCCAGATATGTGGCTGGCGCTGAGCCTTTGCCGGTTTCGCTGGTTTCACACAACTTTTCAATTGCGTACTAATTGTGTTTCAACCTTTGTATAGGATTTTTGTGGCTGCTTTTTTAATTAAATGCTCAGCTGATTGTAATTAATTTTATCGCCCTGAGTTGATGGATTAAAAAGCAGCCTGAAAAACCATGCGTCAGGGTTGCCTGTGTGAGCGGATAATTGCTAGTGGGGCGCCCATGAACAGGGCCTCTTGGCAGGATGTTTTCCCTGGTGTAATTCAAAATTGTGAAATTAATTGAATGAAATCATATCGGGTAAATCGTCAGAACTTCGCAGTGATTTTCGTTTTTCTGCATTCGGTGGAAAACCATCCTAAGCTGGGGGAATTTTGCTTCTTTTTTTTGATAAAAACCAAGAGGCTAAGATTGTGGACGAAAGAGTTGAAGTTATGGATGACTACAGGTTTTGGATGTTTTTGATAGACTGGGGTGTGCCGTGTCAACAAATGTTCCTGTTTACTTCAGGAATAACTTTCTTTTTGCTTATAAATGTATTCATAATTGTCGTTTTGACAAGCTGTTGACCACAGTCCTGGTGTTGAATAATTCCCTGTATGATGAGCTGATCTGAGGGGAAACGTGGTTATCATCGGATTGCTTTAAAAATTTAGATTCCGAGTTTTGAATATTTTCTGGGTGAAAAGTAGCTGATCCAGATCAACACCTCGGGTAACCTCGTAAGTATTTGTTTCGAAACCAATTGAAGACATTCTTTCAAATGCTCTTTCGAATTAGTGTTCAAAATCTACTGGCCTGCTATAATAGTGTAATTTTAATTTGCAATGTCCAAAAATCATGCAAAGTAGAAAACATTAAACATGTCATGAATTTCAAATCGGTTTGTTTCCAGAAAGAATTCCTTTTTTTGGGCGTATTGAGGTTTTGAAAGAAATCCGACGTTATGCAAGTTTTTATTAACTATGCTAAAAATTGCCTTTGACGTTTTCAACCCAAATCCGTCTTAACTGCCGGCAAGGATTTAGCCGGCGACCATGTTGTGGAGAAAAAAGTAAGAAAGAAGACATTTTTAAACATCTATTTATGCAATTGTTTACAAAAACTTATCAGTCCTCTTCTAATTATTTGTGATAAAAAAATCTCTAATGACGTTTCTTTCTATTAAAATCCGTACCCTACGATCTTGCAGCAAGGATATGGGTTTCTAAGGAAAAACAATTTTTAAGCATCTGTTTATGCAAATGTTTACTAAAATTGATTAGTTGTGATCTATTTTTTATATAATAAAATTCATTAATATGAAATACTGTATTTTTAAAAGTAAAACTTTGGGACAAATGCATTGAGCCAGGTTTTTAAACAAATTTTGCTCCAGAAACGAATATTTTCTGGAAAATTGAACTAAAATTCAATGTACTAGTTTTTGATTACAAATAATAATGGTGGAGGAATCGCAATTCGTCAGAATCAGTAAAATTCTGACCAAATAATTTTTAAACGTTGGTCAGTTGTTTATCGCGTGCCTTATTTCTTTTATTAGCAATATTTCGGAACAATTGTTTTATAGAAAAATGGTCAAAATTTATTTCCCCAAAAAAATTCTCCTATGGAACTTTTGGTTTATCCAGGGGCCAATCCCAGTTTATTTATCACGTGGGGAATTCAAAACTGCTAAATTAATCTTTTGTGTAAAGCGCCGTAGC
>JAQIXS010003382.1:0-18356 GCA_034700785.1 Rossiulus vilnensis
GAACCTGGGAAGTCACCTGCAGAATGCGTACGGATTTTCCTCGTCCCCTACTTCCGGCTACTCTTATCCCATGTTGTCTCCGGCAATGGGAATGTCGGATCCCCTGTTTTCAAACGTGGGCATGCGTGGCCAAGGGGAATACGCTCCTCCTGTAACAGTGGAAAAGACCAACGTCTTGGACGATTCAAACGACCCCACGCGTCTCAACAATATGCAGCTGAAAAAGGAACACGTTTCCTCCCAATCGCCACTCACGTTTGTCGCCTGAATGACCAACGGGAGATTTTCACCCGAGGGCCCATCGAAGCTTTTATCGTAACCAAAAGTAAAATAAATCTCACTTGTGGCTTTCACGAAGGGCAGCGGACCAAACTGACATTATGAATGATGGCACAGAGATCAGCAATAAGTGAATGGAAGCGTATCCTACCTTCTCGCGTTTTAAAAAAAAATGTATTCGACCAAGTAGTTACTCAGTTCCAAGTTGCACGTTTGCAACGTTACATTAGAATCCATTAGTCATTGACTACTGCTTTTTACAATGTTATAACATGAAGCTTTGCAAGAAATTGTGAAATTATTTTCTTTATACGTGCCACATCTTTTCTTTCTATCTATAATTTTATTGTATGAAGAATAAATTTATTGTCGTAAAGATTGTGCCGCTTAAGGTCTGTTTACCATCGCAAGTACTCCACTATACAGACATTCATCGCAAATTCCATTTTTGCTATAATGAAGTGAATTATTATATAACTTAAAAACGATTTTTTCTTAAGAGGTTTAAAGTAACTATCTACTCAATATACAGTATGAACCCTGAATCTAAAACAGCGTGTCTTTGAATGGCTTATTTGCAGGAATAAAACTATAAAAGATGTGCTTTTAGCAGTTTTTATAGTCCAGTTTTACAGCGCCAACTGTACAATCAGTTGGGCAACTTTAAAGGTTTTAAACAAAACATGTTTTTCAATAGCAGGAATAATAATGACAAGGAACGAACGAAGGCATGAAGTAACTTTGCGAGGTTACGACATCTTTGCTCAGCAATCTTCATCAGAATCGCTGTGACGACGACGCCGACGTATTGGCAAACGTCTAGCAGCCATTCCATTTTCCAAGGCCTTTCGATAGGCAACAAGTGGACTCCTTTTTGAAGTCACTGGAAAAGGCTCATGTTTTCTCAAATATCGATACCTGTTAAAACAATTACACGTCGATGTTAGACATAGTTTATTGAGCAAATTTCAGTAATCATATTATGAAAGTCAAGCTTTGAATAATGCGAATTGCATATTTCAATTTTAAAAATATGCAATTTTAATATTATGCACTTAGCTGCAATATACACCTTTAGAAGGTTTAAAAATTCAATTTTAATGCAACCGCATGGACATATAATGCCTGCAACAGCAGGCCTACATAATTAAAGCATCCCAAACATCGAAATTCTTGTCATTTACTGGTGATAGTAAAATTTTAAACTCTTACGCATGTTTGCATCCTTGAGGTGAAAGCAACTTCACAAATATAATTAAAATTTCCAAATATCCAACGTTGGGCAGAGCAGCCATATGCGCAGTCATTTGTTTAGATGGAGCCATACTGAATTTAATTCCTTCATCGTGAAGAAGTGCAATTGCATTTTGATCCTCTTTTGTAATCTTTTCATCACTGAGGAGTTCTAGGAAATGCATTGCTAGCTCCTATACAAAATATAGCAACATCATATATTGAATTACACATATTTTGATATATACTCCACTTTAAATAAAAACGATTGCATTTTTCAAATTAAAAAAGGAAACTTTGAAATGATTTCAATTTATAATTTCTTTTTTTTGGGTAGGTGTACAATTCAAAATACAGAAAAAAACAGCTGCAAGCTCTTAAGTGGACTGTTTCGTTCAAAACAACAGTGGATTCCTTCTGTAGCGTCATTTACTTGTAAAATAGTACATCTAAATAGTTAAAACTTGCCTTGAGGTCATTAACTGCTTCAACATTTTTTTTCTGATTAGCAATGGATGTCCTTTTTAGAAATTCTGACTGAAGGCATTTATGAATAATCGATACAAAGTTGAAAACATCTTGTGTTTTGATTTTGTCCATCATTGCATCAAATATGTCTTTGAACAGATGAGCAAACTGAAAAATGAAATATACAATATTTAAAATAAAACAGGCAAAATGTGAATTAGTTCCAGATTGAACGATTGTTAATTGGAGAAATTAGAGTGATGCCCCAAGTGGATAATTTGCCTAGCAATAATTTTGGAAAACCTTGAAACTCTAAGTGAGGATTGGTGACATGGTTTCGAATCTCTTTGTCAAAAAAACATCTTAAAGGAAACCAAATGGACTTTTTACGTCCTTCAACTGTCAACCAATTAAGGTTTTGATAACATTTGAGTAAATTGTTTAATTGAAGATTACATTACCTTTAAATAGTGACCAAATATTTCAGCAAGTACACCCTGGTCAGTGACAATATATCTGTCGATAAGAATGCAGAATGTGTGCAGACATTGCCTCTTCCTGGTAGCTTCTTCTCTTTTTTCTTCCCAGTCACCTGTTTAAATCACTTTTTAATATATTTTTTCCACAAACAGCAAGTAGTTCAAAATATTTAAATAAACACCTTCAGAAAGGTCGACAAAGATCATTTCTCTGACATATTTCAATAATGAATGAAGCAGATAATTCATCATTTCTGGTGTACGTTGGATAAGGTATTGGAAATCAAAGAATGAAAATGCATCTGCCATTTCCTTGTTAAACACATACAGGGCTTGACAAGTTCCCAGGAATGCCTAAAATGAGAAAAAGTGCAGACTCTTCCTTAGAAAACAACCAACGGTTTATTCAAGTGATATATAATTCTTATTATTACAAAAAGTATGCAAAAAAATCACTGAGAACGAAATACAAACCTCAGATCTAAGGTTTTTGTCCTTAACAGCTAGCAAGGCAATTCCAGTACGTGTGTAAGTGGTGAGCATTTCACGAAGCTCATTAATCTGTGCTTCGTTACACCACTTAACATCCGAGATAGTATGTATTGCGCCTATCATGAATCTCAGCCAGGCTGAGAAAGAATACTTTGCACGCTCCAGATAATTTTCGTCGTCAGATGATAAAGCTGCTTGCACATATCGGATGATATGCTCACAAAGGTTTGCATGGAATATTTTGAAGTACCTGCAGGATAAATCATTGGTATAAATATATGTGCATGCCATTAATGAACAATATTGTATAATACAGTTTATCTTACATATTATCCATGGGTAATTTGGAAATCAAACGTTCCGAATAAGTAGCAGAAAAAAAACCTCAATAATACGGCATAATTGCAAGCAACATTTTACAACTACTAATCAGTTCATATTGCTATTTACGAGCTGCATTTTCCCAGGAAACCTGGTTGATTTCTATCAATTGTTCCAATATCTACAATTGTATATCTTTGTTGATGTCCATGGTCATCATAATTAGCAGGCAGTTTTAATAAAAATAACTAACCCTGAAAAAGCAGCCACTCTTTTCAATGCCGATATCAAATCAGCTGCCTTCTGAGGTTCAACACTAAACTCCACCTAATAATTAGTTTCGACATAATAAGCTAGCTGATATTTAAACTAGCAACTTGAGCGGCATATAAAAACATCAACTAAAGCATTCTAGCAGGATTAACAATTCAACTATGATTACATCAGAGATAACTTCACAGGCTTCTAAGCAGTGGTCGATTAAGTCCACACTCGTAGAATCACACATGGCTGCACATCTGGCATACGTGGAATGTTCCTCGTCACACAGTGCTTTAATAGAGCACGAACATTCCTGAAGTACCTGTACATAAAAGTGAGCGAATCTGAGTTCATTTAGCAGGATATTTTATGAATGGTTTGAAAATTCGTAAGTGGCATATCGTCAGAACAATTGCGTAATTATAATTACACTTAATTTACTTAAGTTTAGTTGTAGATATCGAGAAGTAAGATCCAAAGTAAGCTTAAATACATTCAAGTCAATAAATTTTGTTGTTGTAAAAATATGAACGAAATTCATTTGTTCATTCACTAAGAGCTATGCAAGTACTTAGTAAATAGAAAGTGTTTTCCTTCATACTTTTTACAGTGATAAATTAGCAAAATGATACTGTACTTGAAAACAACTTACCTTCCAGTTAGAAGACGTTTTTAAAACGATCATAAGTTCTTCAAGAAGATCTGTAAGCCTCTGTTTAAGACATTTAGAAAAGTCAAGAGAGTTTCTGGGAAATTTTCCAATTCAAAATGTAAAAGACATACATTTTCCTTCCGTAGCTCCACATAGCAGTTCAAGGACAGGTACTGAGTAATAATCAAAAGATTGATGATTTTGCTTGGACTGTCACGGAATCTTCTTATCAGCAGAGGTAAATCGTCAAGAAGCACCACAGAAAATTTCGTTCTTTTTTGTTTAATGTTCATGTTAGTTTGGGTCTGTCAAAATAATATGAAGATCGCTTATGTAAACACTATGCTCAACAGAATTATACATTTCATAATAATCTTGCAATAATTGCTTATGGTGCAACAGGCACATGAGCAGAGAACGTTTGAAAATATTTAGTCTGGAATATTTTTTAGACTAAAATGTCCACCATGTTTTGCTTAAAATTATTAGCAAGCTACGCGATTATGTAATGGAATATAACCATTATTTATTAAGTGATTCATACCCCAGCAAAGTGAATAAAAGTTTCTTCGGGCATCAGTCCAGTTGCATCTTGTCTTACACAACTTGATAGAATCTCAATTAAGGCATTTTCCTCTTCATCAGAGTGTGCACTTTCTAGAAGAAACGTTTTCATCGTCTTCCAATCTTGCAAAATTGGTGTCCATTCATATACACTGTCCACAAGTAATGAGCTACTTTCTTTGATCTAATGGTTAAAAACAACACAAAAATAGAAATACACTTTCTTGATAATAAAACTGATTTTTTAAAGAACATACCCCGTTTTTAATGTGAAATTGAACCAAGTGGTACAGAAGATGAATTTCAGCAGTAGTGTCAACTTCCATTTCCCCAGAAGCAAAATCCTTTGCAACCATTTTCTTCAACTCGTTGATTATAAATCCACCAGCCATTTTTGCAGTGGCACGATAGGGATGATCCAGGTAAACAAATTTATAAAGTTGCTTACATTCGCAATCTTCAAGAATATCGAAACTAGAAATTTAAATACATAAAAGACTTGAGGACTTATTTATGAAAACGTAAAAATGCATCGATTTTGCAAAACTAGTCAATACTTGTGCAAATCATGGAAATATTTCAACGACAAATAATACACATACGAATGTTAATGTTTCCCAATATAAAGGACAATTGCCTGAACTGACAGTGAAAACCAAGGAAGACGGTAATCTTGAAATCCAATAAAGGAAAGTTCCCACCAAGTGTCTTAAAACGGGCTTAAGCTATATTTAGCATAGGCCAAAAACTGCCAAAAAAACAAATTGCACACTATGTAAGATGCACAAATATGAAAGTAAGCTATAAGATACATCCACACTGCAAACAGCTCAAAGGAAGTGCAAGTAAGAAAAAAATCAATGCAACAACAGCTTCTAAAAGATACAAATTACATTAAACATACCTTGAAATTTGTGTAAGAAGACAAAAAGCTTCCGAGGAAAAATTAGAATCACCAAACATAGCCAAGCGAAGCAAAGCATGCTAGACGCATCCCAAGCACAAAAAAAACATTGAGGTAAAGAAGAAGGGGAGTATCAATTGCAAAAGAACGGTAAGCAACAAACTGAATGCCATAAATATTTGATACCTTTGTATCTCTAGCAAAATTTTGAACCATGTCACTATTCTCTTTAAAGGTCGATTTCAAAATTGAAAAACTAAGTTTACGGATAGAAGCCACCTAAATAAACGTGCACAGAAGCAATGGTTAAACTTTCTTGTTTCTTTGTTTTATATATTTGTAAATCCTAACAATGCTTTTACAAACCTCAGCTATGTTGCATAATGGAATGATCAAGAAATCCATATATTTCTCTGCAAAAACCATTTCTGGATGAATATTCAGCCATTTGCCAATCTCCTGGATACAGATGGTTCGAACTTTAGATTTACAGTCGCTGCAGTAAAAAACGGTCATAATTATAATGCTCTAAAGCATTCGTGTAAGAAAACATTACAACGAACAAATTGCCTACAGAATTCTAGTCTCAAATACTCGTTTACGGAGATTACCGACACCACGCTGCACTTTCGCCAATTTATTTTCCAACTAGAAACGATGTATCGCAAACAGACTTATTAACACAAATGAAATGCATGCTCAGAATACATAGGTAATATGTATTACATTCTTTATGCTTGCTTGCAGGTCCTGCACTCTAATTATCTCTTGGTGCTCTTCTGGTTTGCGCAATTCTGTATTTAGTTGGGAGCGATGTTTCCTGAGCGCCTCAATTAATCTCACGTTTATGCAAATAAGAGCCCTCATGGCCATTAATGCTGCAAAACATATAAAGTATTTTTATATACAGAAAACTGTGAGTGCAAAATTAAGTTTCCAATAAATTTTGTTAGTTTACATTATTGTTCAAACAGTCACACAAGCTGGGAAGCTAAATATGATATTAAAACTAAATGAATGCCGGAATTGCAATGTGCAGACAAATTGATAATGCCATGTTTCAGTCTCAAATGTATTTCTTCCAAATATTTAAAATACCTTTATCATTCCTTAAAATGAATACAAAACCAACAGCTGATATCTAACGCTATTTTTAAATTTCATTACCTGACAATGTTGCAGCGTGACGAAAAGATGCATCTTCGGACAACACCACAACACCAAAAAACGAAAGCAGTCTTTTCAACATGAACGTATCATACAGTATATCAGCAACTTCGCATTTATATACTAATGATCTGATAAATGAGCTTAAATTTTCTAGTATTTTCCTCTGTATAGCGTTAAGTGGAATAACTGCATTAGATTGTCTTTCCTGCTATAGTATAAAAAATAATTTTAATTTATAATATGGCCTGTCATTTTATTACATGAAACGGAATTTCAGGTGTCACTTTCTTTACTTACATTCCAATCTTCATAATATAACAATATATTTCTATCATTTACACCCATTTCTCGATTGTATTTCCTGATGCAACCAGCAGATTGCAAGATGCAAATCTTTACTTCTAATAGCCCTTCCATGTTGTCTTCCTCGTATATTTCCAAAAATCTATCGATAGCCATCTGTAGTAATTTACAACTTTATTAGAAATCAAATATGTACTACATTATCGTTGTAATATTAATTCAAAATATATCAATACCGTGATGCCAGATTTTTTCACCAATTCGTAAATTGATACTTCAGCCGGTTTGACAATTTTCTTTCTTTTTTTATCAGAAGCCTACAAATCAACCAAATATTATCTAATTTAACTATTTATTGTTAATTTTATATCTGTATTTATTAATTTAATTCGTAATAAAAAAGGAGTGATGTATTCACAACACTCCATCATTAAGAATTACAATCCAACGTACTGGTTGCTTGAGTCCTCCGTCATCAGCATCTCGTTTTTGCCTGACGCCAGAAAACCCACTACGCAACTCCATAATCGCCAAATATAACAGATAAGTCTAGGTCATTGTATAAGAAAAATGAAACGATAAGATAACTAGGGTGACTCTTTATCTTTCATTTCCTTGAAACTTACTTCATATACTACAAATACAGCTTTTTATTTGGATGTTAAAGGATTACACAGATTCTGATAGTTTATTGAAGATTAAATAAAAACAAGATTTTTTTAGAAAAAGCTTGTTTTGTTATATCATTTAAATGATTTTTTATTATTATAATTCAAATGTTTTTTTAGTCGTCTAAAAGATGTTTGGTTCGATTCCTTTTTTCCTCAGTTTCTTTTTATTGATGAGCATAATTGCACTTATTTAAGAAAATTGAAAAATTGTAATTAGATTAAATACTGAACTAGCCTTTTGCCATGACCAAGATAGTTTGCGACTTTGAGAAATAAGTTTAAAAAAACTTTTATTTACTTTTTTTCAAAGGTTTGCCATATATAGGTGCTATGTCCCGAATAAAAGGGAGTTACCGACACATTTTGGCGCGCTTAAATAAATTTATTTGCTGGATACGCAAGCACACGAAACAGATCGAATAATATGACACCGGATGAAACCGATGTGTTTAATGATAAATTTATCTGTAGAAGAATGAAGTAACAGCGGTTATCAATATTATCCGTGGCTGCATTTGCAAAATAAATGTTTTTCTACAATATATGAATTATCGATTTGTGGCAGCCAATCTATCTATTATAATTACGGTATCCAGATCTTGCATATCCGGTCACATGAAATAAATAACAACAATCAATTCGGTTTACTTACTGATTTGTTTTTCTAGACGGTATCTCGACAAATCAGCACCAACACCGATGCGTAGAAAAAGTGAAGAAAACCGCGCGAAAATCCACCGCCAATTTCTTCACGTGACCATGACGTACCACGAGAAATTGATCGATAATATCGAAAGCATAATTCACAGGATCGATATTCTATGTCCTTGTGGCTAATGACGAACATGCCTTGTTTTAATTTAATACAGACCGAAGAATCACTGGTTTGTCGAGTTTTATTTCAACTCCCCCTCACTAATTTCTACAATAAAATAATTATAACTGAAATGCACAGGAAATTGTTTTCAGCGATTGACTATGACGTCGTCCATTTTTCTGGCTCGATCATATATTTTACCAGTTTCGTGAACGCAACATGGCAACATAGCTTTCGATTATTTCTTCGAGGTCCCCTAAATTTCTGCCCTATATAAGATGATGGTCGCAGACCATCACCTTATTTAATCGCACCTTGGAAATCACATATTTCTTTGTCCACAAATGTGGCAATATATTTAGGAGTAGCAGCAGCAGCAAAGGGGTGAAAAAGAAGGCGTGACACAAGACTTTCAGAAGGTCTCGTTTACCAATTGGCTGGTCCAAAACGGAGCCATGTGACTGGGGGCTGTCCAATGAGCTCCCAGCACGGAGAATGCCGTATGCTCACCGCGAGCCCTTATTCTTTCGTCGCCATTTTCTGCACAACAAATGCGAGGCCGGGTTCCACAATATTCCCAGGGTTCATATCCCCCCGTTTTGGCTATTGGAAGCTACAAATATGACGATAATATTATTCCTAATCGACACCAGCGCAACAATGAATCAACGGGCTTACTTCGGGGGCAGGCACACGTTGCTAGACGTAGCCAAGGGCGCTGTTGAAACTTTCATTAAGGTAATTTCGGCGAGCGATTATTCGGACGTTCGAAGAAAATAAGAACGGGAAGCCCTCCTATCCTAGCGTTCCATCAAGCAAGTCAACAACCGTTTATTACAGATCCGTCAACGAGATCCGGCCAGCCGAGGCGATAGATACATGTTGTTGACGTTCGAAGAACCCCCAGCCAACATAAAGGTAAAGCAGCCACAGGAGCTATTTTAAGTCGCAGATGGTTTTTTTATTGGATAGAAGGTAATCCGTATGGTCGTCTTCAAATGGATTTTTCTGGAGGGAGAATTACGCACGACGTGATAAGCTCACTTGCAACGAAATAAATAAACATTAGCGGAGCGAAGAACCAAGCATTACCAGTCACGGCGCCATCTTGCTCAACTAGGGGATGCAGAGCGCGGAATTATGGGTAGTTGTGACGTCAGTCGATGAGTCACGTGCGACCTCTCGTACCCAATCATAGCCGGGTGTTGACGTATCGCCTAGCTTACTCCCAGGCACTTGAAAATGGCCTCCAGAGAAGCAGACGTGTCTGGGCTAGCTAAACAAATACATAAACCAGAAATAAACGTTTTTTATTTTCAACATTTTGACAACAGCAATTTTGGATTTTAAACTTTTTTTTTCATCTGACCTCTACAAGTTATTCGATAACTAAATATGAATGGCTACACTCATCTTTAAAATAACACTGTTTGAAAGTAAAAGTATACAAGTGACCAAGCACATAACTTATAGCAATTGTTATTTTTGCAAAAACAACATATACTAGGACATGATGAGTTTATAAAATTCACTGAACGAGGTTGTTCCAAAGGCCAAGACATTTAACTACTACAACTTATTGCCAGCAATTTACGCTGATATTTGAATAAACAAAAGTAATCTGGCTTGCCTCTCTACCCCTGCTTGCGTGTTCGAACCCTGGTCGAGATTGGTGGAAAATTTAAATAGTGATTTCTGTGAGTTTCAAACAAGGTTTGGTGCGTTACATTTAACTTCATTCAAATTTATAAAATGGCAATATTATGAATTGGGGGTTTATCGTTGGATTTGTTTGTGATCATGTGTTTTGTTATGGAAGTTACTACGTTCAGCTGCGTGCAACTGATTTAGTCACTATTTCATGTGGTGAAACTGCCCCCCGTGCACTCAAACGACGCCATTTTATAGGTTTGACCAGAGCTCAACTTTTGGTCGGATGTAGCTTGCATCTAGCCAATGAAAACAGTGTTTCTCTGTCCAGGCAAAATCTAGGGGGGGACACACCTTGCATTTCATTGGTGAGAAGCACTGTTTTCATTGGCTAGATGCAAGCTACATCCGACCAAAAGTTGAGCTCTGGTCAAACCTCAAAAATGGCGTCTTTTGAGCGCACGGGGGCTGACTAAATCAGCTGAACGCAGTAACTTCCTCATAGCATTAGACATTTTAGTTGTGTTGCAGACTTGACTATGTGTTCTCTCAGTCTACAACACAAAAAACAACCACAACATGTTTCTAGAGCTACAACAAAACAAATATTATAAGCACCCAAATCACACACATCTCCCTTTAAACGGATTAAACGACCTTAGTTGTAAATCCATGAATTTATATTGAAAAAACAACATTATTAATACCACGTTTATATCCTCGCTAAAAATTATCAATACCTTTTCCATCCAAGAAGTCAAGTCTTGGAAAAGTGAGGAAACGTTTTACGAAACGAGGGGGTATTCAACGTGTGACAAAGGGGAGAGAGGTGGTCGAAATTCAGAAAATCAGCATGACATAACTTGAGGACGCTCCCTGGGGCAGGGCGTACTCCCCCTTGCATGCAAAATTTCCGGATAGGCTGTGAGGCCCATCCCCTCGTATTGGTGCTAAGCCCTCATATTGCAGAAATAAGCCGATGTTTAAAATTCAAAATCGGCCAACAATCCATGCTATGTCGCTTGTCTTTGATGCCTTTCTCGTAATGAGCACTTAGTTGACATTCATTAGTCAAAATTAGAGTAAACATTTAATTTGAGAATGATTTTTGAGTTATTCAATCATTTAATGACTTCGTAACACTAAAATATTTATAATCTTTTGGGATATTTGCTTACAGGCTGGTTGGAAAGAGAATCACACAGTTTTTGCAAATGAATTAAAAAACCTGCAAGCAGTAGGGATGACTACTTTAGGAGCTGCCTTGAAGAATGCTTTTGATGTCCTTAATGTTAACAGAATGCAGACAGGAATTGATACATACGGCCAGGTAGGAATTCTTCAGGCAACATGGAACACAACCTTTCTTTGATTAAAATAATTTATAATTTAAACAACTTTTAATATTACAGGGTAGATGCCCATATTATTTAGAGCCTTCAGTTATTGTAGTCATCACAGATGGGTGCAGACTATCAACAACAATGGGAGTACAAGATGATGTAGGTTAAATTAACTTGACATTACATACTTTGCCTTAAGGATCATTTTTGTACTGAATCGCATCTGTGGAAACATCCTTACTGTGATTTTTTATGGTTTCCTGCCATGACGCCCTTACGGCTTTAACTGACATTTAAATCGTAATACACTGATTTTTATGTTCTTGGTGTAATTATTAGCTAAATCTGCCAATGCATTCGCCAATTCCTGGTTCTGAGCTGACTAAGGAGCCCTTTCGATGGGATCAGCGCTTGTTCTCCCTGGTTCTTCGGCTATCTGGTGTTCCGTCAGTTGAACGGGATCCAACAGCCATGGTTCCATCAGACATGTCCCCCATTGACGCCATGTGTGAAGTTACAGGAGGTAAAGGAAAAACGATTTTATTCATTATAGATGATACTGTCTTTGTTAAAGTTTTTCCTGTCATTTTTAGGTCGTTCATATTCGGTGTCATCACAGCGCATGCTACTTCAATGTTTGGAGTCGTTAGTCCAAAAAGTGCAAAGTGGGGTCGTAATTCACTTTGAAAAAATTGGTCCAGACCCACCTCCAATACCTGCAGAAAGTAAGCAGTCGTTTGCTTCTCCTTTTCTTCTCACAAGTGGCATAAAAACTGCCGAAAGAGTTCCTTTACAAGCTCTTCAAATAGTGATGCAAGCGTTTACCTTTTAGGTCGAGTGGGCGAGTCTGAGGGCGACTCTGAAAATGGACTAAAAATCGATAGTGAGCAAATTTTTTCAGACATTGTTAATAGTCGATTTTTTTATAAGGTCGTTGAATTATAGAAGGGACCATTTTCCTCTTCCTGCCATTGTACAAATCATCTGATTATCTCGAAAGGATGTCCTTACATAAAAGTTTAGAAAAAATTGGCTCGTTTGAATAAGATATTAATGCATAATAATTCAAATAATACTCAGATAGACAGATTGAAAGGGAGGGTTACAGTGCCTGAACGAAATCCTGAAGAAAATCGACTACAATGAGAACTAACTTAGAAACTACTACTGTCATTTTACAATTTGTTACTAAAATATTTTACTCATAATCAAGCTGACGTTGGTAAGCCTCTTGGAATAACACAGAATGGCACCCTACCACCCAGGCCAACAACGCCCACATCGGCATCTGCACTACAAAACAACACCACGTGGTACAGTTGCCGAAAACTCATATACGTTCATCGGTCGGCTCAGAAAGGTTATTCAGTAGGTCATTGGCCACTCCCTGAAGGCTTCTGGCCAGATGTTAACACACCAGCACTGGTTAGTAGTTAAAATGTGATATTATTTATATATTAGATGTAATGGATTCACACCTAACTTAACATGCATTGTTGTTTCCAGCCTCCAAGAACGGCTCACCCTGTCGTCAAATTCACTTGCCAAAATAATGAGCCCATGGTCATAGACAACTTGCCATTTGACAAATATGAACTTGAACCAAGTCCACTAACACTGCACATCCTATCAAGAAAACAGCCAACCGCCTGCTGGCAGGTAATGGAAATGTGTGCATCTGTTGCCACATCTGCAAACCAGTCAACTTGTTCTAACCACTCTTTTTAGGTATTCATCGGCAACAGTCACAAAAACAGTGAGATAGGTTATCCGTTTGGGTACCTGAAAGCGAGCACAAACCTTCAGTGTGTCAACTTGTTTGTCATGCCTTATAACTACCCCGTGCTTCTACCACTTTTAGGTAAGGTATACATTTGCATATTTAAAGTTGGGGACCAGGGTGTCTGTCAGATACTTGTTATGCCAGGTTTTTTGCATACGAATATTTATAAATACCAAAAATTGTAAATCATAAGAAAATCATGAAATACCACACAAGATCTTATATTACTCGCTGTTACTTTGTTTTGGGGTAATTGTTGGAGATTGGTAAAACAAACTAATCTGAAAGACACCTTGAGTATTTACTCATTCAAAGAGCTTTTCATTACTGTTGGAATTACTGATGTAGTTTCAAACGTACAGTTCCCAAATCTTATTTTTTTTCTTGTGAAAACGATGCAATTTTGAAATGTTCCAAAGAAGTCTAAAATCAGTGTTGCCACTAATCCTATTTGTTGCTATGCTTGCAAATTTGTGTAATTGGACAGATGAACTATTTAAGGTACACCGATTAAAGCCAACAAAAGAATGGAAGCAACAATTTGACAGTTACCTGAAAAATATGCCGCTCTATTATGCTGGTGTAAGTGCAACTACATGTTTCATGATTTTGTCAGAGCTTGTTTCAGACAGATTATAGTACTAGCGCATATTTTTTTTCCAAAAAAAAAGAATTTGAAACGTGCTTTGCAACGAATGGGAGCTCCGAATCTAGTCCCTGAAAGTATGGAGAATTATTTAAGCTACAGTGTTCTCAATTATCTGAAGAAATTGAAAAATCAAGTAATAAGCATTTGTTTGCTAAGGTCTTGGCTTTTTATTTGATGCATTATTATAGAATTAACTACCAATCTAAAATTGACATTTTTTTAAATAGGCAAAATTGGAATTTGATAAATTGATAATTTCTGTTGGAAGTGGAAAGCCCCAAGCTCCAGATGGAATACGAGTTATTCCAAGGTCTGATCCAAGAAAAGATCTTGGTGCTTCTTCTAATCACAGTCTTTCAGGTTAGTACTGCATGAATTAATTCTCTCATTGGAAATTGCTCTGAATGACTGTCAGTCAGGTAATTTTCAGAGATTGTTAACTCAGGAAAATAATTTCAGTACTAAATTTGATGAATTTTATTGCAATAAAATGTACCTTGCAGACAGGTTCATTTCATTGAAAGAACAAATAGCAGAATTTAGTGGATTCATGATTGGAATTAAAGACAAGGAATTGAGGACTCAAAGTTATCGGAATCCGTACGACATCCCCAGAAAAACACTTCTGGATCAGATTGCGCGAATGCGTGCCAACTATCTGCAAACGTCCATTGCTCACACCCGGTTACAAGATGAAGGTAAATGCTTTTCATTGATGAATGAAAGGAAAATCTTGAAACCTTAATTAAATGAATGCATATTGCAAATTCTAGATCAATTACATAACATGCCTGTTGGGCAAATGGGAAATTACCAGGAATATCTCAAACGAATACCTCCACCCCTACGAGAAATCGAATCTGCTCCAGTTCGACAACATATGTTTGGAAATCCATTCAAGATAGATAAGGTAAATGACACGATTTTTGGCTGTAAGGTTAATCATGACTGTACTTAAGTCGATTTAAATGTTAATCTTTAAAAATGTGACTTTGTCAACTCTTTTTAATCCCTAAATTGCAGAGAATGATGGTAGATGAGGCTGATATCGATTTGGTGGGTGGAGGCTCTGGTTCTCCAACAAGAGGATCAAAACGAAATGCTGAAGCTCTCCTTGGATCACCACGTCCTAACAAACGAAAACCAGGACCCCTGCCTCGTGACCTTCCCATCCGGAGGCCTATAACCCCATCAGTAATGCCCCTGACGCCACCAGGAAGTCCAGTCTCGCTCTCAGTAGTCAATGAAGATGCAAGATTAACTTTAGCAGATAGAAGCTTAAAACCTTTGCAGGTTAACGGAACAGGTATGCTAATGCATTGGTACAGTCTGAATAATTTTTCAACAGATTTTAAGCTAATCTTACTTCCAGATGTTATACAACTGTCTCAAAGAAATTAATTTCCTTTACTTGTCAATTATAGACTACAGGCCAGTGTTGGCTGATTCTGAATTAGGATTGATGCCAGATGATCCTGATCTGGATAACCACCTCGATGATAAACATCAAACAATGGATCTCTTTAGCCCTGACATTGTAAACGACAAGAGTATCAAAAATGAAATTACGAACAATAATGTTCATAACAAAATAGATTTCTCAGCTGTCAAGTTCGAAAATGCTAAATTAAGGCTGATTGTTTACAAGGAGCTAAGAAAACCTGGTAGAAGTAAGTTTTGATGATTGATAAGGAGAATTTTTCATCACTTTCCCTAACTTGAAACAGTGAAATAATTGCTAATCATGGTTTAATATTGAATTTTTCAGATTTCAAAGTTTTATTTGATCAACTAAATCATGTACAAGGAAACCTGGAAGTGCGCATCTCATTTGTTGGGGACATTATTAATGAAGCATCAAGGTTTAAACGGAAAGCGCTTGTCCAACTATTGAAAAATTTTCAACAGGGTTTAATGCAGACAATGAACCAACAACCATACTGCAATTTAGAGGACATTTCTTCGTTTGTTGTATCTAGGTAGCGAACAAATCAGTTCCAATTGGACAAGCTTTCCCTGTGATAATCTCATCCTGACCAAAGTTTTGATTGCCATTGGACTAAAGTGACTTTCCAAGTTTCATTAATTCATTCATCGTTTAGAAGCTGGCAATGCCATGTTTTTTTATTGCACGTTGAACGTGTCTCATTCCATCATTGTAAATAAATGTAAAGCTATTATCAATATTGTTTTTGTAAGTTATAGAATCTAGAAAATTGGCGTTTGGTCATCAGGGAGAAATGAGGGTGACAGTTACTTTATTGTCAAAGGCTTCAAAAGCATTTAACAACACAATGCAGTGGCACGTACTATTACAATAAGAGAAAATTGCAGGAAAGCTGAAACATCCATTCAGGGACTATTTCTGATGCTCTGTGTTAATAGTTTGGTATATACTTGAAAGACCTACTTTCAGTTGGTGAATTTGTGCCAGTTTTAAAATTCACACAACAATCTAGACTCATAAGAATGAATAGCCACAGCCCAGAATGATCAGAATGATTTGCAAATGATCATCAGAGATAATTTAGAAAATTATTTCCTACTTCTCACAGCCCATCAAATTTGAGAAGTATTTGACGAGTGCTAAATGAATATATTTTTTCAAGAACATAAAGGAATCTCAGGTATCATTATTACAATAGTGTAAAGATACTGAACTTTAAAGTAATCGTTTTCTTAAAATTCGAAACTGCACATCAACTAGTTTTCAGTTAATGTTTAATACAAATCTGGAACTTATAAGCAGCTGTACAATTATGTAAAACATTTGCCACAAAATTATGACAGTATGTTAATGTACTTTATTTTGATATCACAATTTGGTAAATGAAGTGTAATATTCAGTAAGATGCTATATTTGTTGAAAAACAATTGAACCCTGGTAGATGACTTAATGCTGCTGAGACAAAGTAACAAACAATTCATTCATTCTGTTGTCTCATGCCCGGTGTGTAAATAATGGTTTCATCCATGTAATAATATTTTGCAATAAAAAATTTCACCATTAACTTTGTTAAGTACCCTATAGATCCTACTGCTTTTAAATGCAATTCGTTTCATTCATTGCATAGCACATTATAGAAAGTTTCATATTTCAAATTAAATGGTCACTAAAGTTAATGAAAACTGACATTCAATGTAACTAATGCTCAACGTGTAATTGAAAATGTGCAGTTCAGCCAATTCAGCAACATAATTCATGGTGTTGTTGTTAACCAATACAGTGGAATGGTTAAATGAATACCAGAACAACATTTTATAACATGAATATTTTTTAAATTAATATTTGATCACAGGCAGAGTTATATACCTGTAGTAATTAAATGCTGTCGAAATGGCCAATTAAATTTCCATAATAAACAAATTTGAAATACAGCCTCAGCCTTGAAGTGTTTATTATTTTTCTACTTTTTCTCATTATTTGCTGCATTTTTCATTTTAGACATTGCTTTCAATTGCTTAAACTTCATTCCTTTATATTTCTTACATGTCAGGTGGTCAGAAATATAGTGGGAACTATCTGCCTTGCGTTTTCTCCCTTGTTCTGCAGCCAGGTAAGTAGGATCGCTTTCCAGGAGCAAGAACTCTCCATCAACAGGAAGCTGCAGCATCTTTACATCTTTTTTCTTGATATATAAATGGCTAAAGTCACAAGATGTAACTGCTTCAGATGCAGTTGGCATAGAAATCTCACTTTCTAAATCAGAGTCAGCAGTAATAGCGTTAGGGAGGTCGATCAAATCCGATGAAATGTCAGGTTGCTGGCCAAAAATTGTTGGTAATGGCACAACTTTCCTTTTTATCAGTTTGTACAAGCTGTGAAAAACATTCCCTTCATTTTGAGCAACTTCCGCCTAATTTACAATAGAAATAAAAACATCAACATTTAAAAATCAAGTAATTTTTACTATACAATCTAACATACAGAGAAAATAAACTGCCGCAACGCAATTGTTAATCTTATAATATTTGTCTGAATTAATGATCAAACATCTTAGGTCCATTTGACAATTTTTATCCAAATCTTAAATTTATAAATCAACCTTTCTTAATATTCTCACCCTAACCATCATCACTTGCCCCATCCACCCCCTTATCATGTGCAGATTATGGTATAGCATAATTGAGCACAATTTACTGGTACTGTTGTAAAGCCTTTTTCAAGCCTAACAAACATTGTAGAAGTAGGCATAATCATTCTAAACCCCTGACTGAGCTCCGTGCTAATACAGATGCTTATTATTGGTCTTTCTTTTTGCATGTGATTAGACGATGGAATAACCTTCCTGACGATAGTTTAAATTTAATTCAAGT
>JAQIXS010003383.1:0-18354 GCA_034700785.1 Rossiulus vilnensis
CGTCTGAACTGCTTGTTTTGGCATTAGCGGCCATGTCAATGCGTCCACAAGTGCGAACGAGCCTCTTTCCATTGTGTCAATATTGTGAGAAAAACAGGCATAAACCACCACTTGCGGTCTTTTTTCCTCTGCATTTATCCCACCCCACATTTTCATCTTCTTCATTGCTCTTTGTTTCTCCAGCGGTTTTCCTGAAAGGGAGATTATTGTCGCGTATAAACAGCGCCAGAGAGTGGATTAAATTCCGTTCGCTTCCTTGGCCAGGGTTTTTTGATAAACCATTAAGAGTAAAACGTCTTATCTGAACGACTACTCAATGGCTTTTAACACCACATCTTGTTTCCATTGAGATGAGCCCAACATTGTAATTGTAAATAACGGAAAAAAATGCTCATAAAAACTCAAACCCTTGCTGCCGGAGGTGTTTTCCTTTTTGCTTGTGTTTGCTAAGTTGTCAAATTTGATCGCCTAATCACTGTTTTTATTTTAATTAAGTCAAACTTGATGTAGCAGGGTGTTAACATGTCGCTGAAGGCCTTTAAATATCGATTAATGAAACTTTGTCAATGATCCAAAACAACTTGATATTCGATGTACGTGTTTAGGTGATGTTTATTATGCTAAAACGTTTAAAATTATGTACACACATTTGCAAATTGATTAATTTGCTTGATTACAACTGCTTTAATGCATGTAAAACGTAACACTTTTTGAGCCCTTTAAAATACTTTAAAGGCAATGGATTTTTCGTGATTAATTGTAGTATGCAAAAAGCAGGCCTTGCTAAACTGTGCAATTTATAATTTACAGGAACAACAATGTTTGAAAAAACTGCTTAAACCACTGATATTTAAAATCACAAATAATTGTTGTGATTCAAAACATCAGTATTACTGTACACGGAGAATATCGAATCATTCAGTAAATTATGATTGAATCATGCATCGCCTGATATCAGCAAAATATTTTGCAGGCTTGAAATATGTTTTCCTGTAAATTTAAAACACTATTTTTGAAACACAATGAACACGAAATAACATTTACTCTACCTGTTTATATGGCATATAGATTGTTAATGCTGAATAAACCACTTTAAAAAAACTTAGAAAACTGATTGATAAATAGCATTTTTTTAAATCAACTAATTTAAACTTCAAACGTAAACATATTAATGTTATCAAATACGTAGGCGATATTTATGCAAAACATAATCGATGAGTTTAAATGTATACGAACGCGTTTTATAATTAATACACGTTGAAATGGTTTTATTAGAATTTACCTATTGATATAACGGCCATTTATCAATACGTCTTGCAGAATATGCTTATAAAATACATCAATATATGTAAAATAATTGGAAATTAAATGCACGTACGCCTGAAGAATGTCCAAGTTTGTAAGTTACACTTGTTTTGCTCACCATTGGTCTTAAATTTAATTCGTTTGTAGGTTTTATATATACATATAATTGAAATTTACAGCACTATCCTGCTAAATGCTTCCAATGAAAGCATTTTGTTTTGATACTAATAGCATAGACAGGAGGTATTTTGGGCATCCTGTACGTTGATGACGCCGATAGGTTCTCAAGGAAAATGTATGCAGAAAGAAAGTGAAATTTGATGCATATTTTTTTCGTTGAAACTAGGCGATGCTCCACCTTTCCAAATAAATTGTTGTGCGAATTATTGCCACATTTTTGTTAGGCCGAAACAATGGAAATCTTGACTGACGTTTTTTATTTTGAGCTTATCATCATTAGTATTTCTTTGTTATTTTTTTAAAGGTGCATTTTCTAGCAAAACAAAACTTAAGCTGATCCCTTAAATTTTGCAGTAATCAGCTTTGTTGACTATATAAGGACTATGTATTCTTTTTCATATTTAGTTATGCAATATCGTTGCTTTTAAATTCACTTTGATGCATTATCTGAAGCAGCTCTAATGCATATTTCACTAATTCATTCAATATATTAAACATTTGCATTAAACGTAAATGTATTTAAAATATAAAGGCTTAAGTGTAATTTACGATTTTGCTGATTCATTTGTCCCGAGGGGGAACCCTTAATGGATGAAGCATGATTTTAATAAAATTAATTGCAGCCCGAAATAGTAGGGAACTTGCCAAGTGTACTTTGTCGAGGTTGAGATGTTTTCCAATTTGGACTCTGTGTAAATATTTATAACACTGCTAAACATTAAAGCCAGTGATAAAATTACTTTGCAAATGCAGGGTTTGTTGGCTAATTGTAACCACAGATAATTCAAAACAAATTTATGATCTAAGGATGTCTAAAAACGATTCTTATTAATTTTGTGTCACAATTATTTTAAAGTAAATAAGTTAAAAATGGCTGAAATGAAGTCATTTGCATGACGCAAACTGCATTTTATTAATGTGGTAATATAGATACATGTTTTACCATATTTTTAGTTTGTACCATTGAACTACGGAAACGATTTTATAAAATGTTAGTAGCAGATACAACCTATTTTAAATAACACTGTGTGTAAAGGTTCTAAAGATTTTTAATTACGCCTACCTAATAGTAATATTTTTTCTAGTTTATTTAGCTAGAAAAACTCAAATCAATTAAAGGTAAAACTTATTTTGATAATCTAAAATGGTTGAATTTTTCGTATTTACTCAAATGTTGATTCCTGAAACTATCACAATTATACGATGATTTTTAAATTTATCTAAAATGTTAATTTAATGTGCATGAGCCTGTCAATAAAGGTTACAGTCAACATGTTAATATCAATTTTGAAAATATGTATGGAATGGTATTATAAAACATCCAGTGTATACTGTACACTAGACGCAAATGTTATATTTGAATTGTGCTTCGTTTTTAACTTACAAACGAATATTTTTCAAGCGTTTCGTCTCAAGAAGCAATGTTAAGATTTTGTATTGACTTGGTTAGCAAACACTAGTGTTTTTGGTTAGTATAAATTGCTGAATCAATGAAAACAATTCTTTCTGTTTCAGCCTCCTGGCAAAGACATTTTTATAGAAGCTTTACCTCTCCTCAGTTTTTTTTGTTCTTTCTATATACAAAAGTCTTGAAGCCGTTCATTGATTTTATTTCTGTTTGCTAACCCAGAAATTTCCAGAAGCCCTCGTTTTCTGTTTTTCCAATTCTACGCCTACATGTTGCGTTAAATATTTCGTCATATCAACTTATACACATAAACAAAAGCGTGTCTGCGTTACGTGAGTTCGGCAATAGAGTTGAAAAAAATCCGCGAAATGTCGTGGGTGGAAAAAATTACCATGGATTTCGCCACGGCCTCAGCTCAAATGACATTTGCAGATTTGGATTTGATTTAGAGCCTGGCGGGTGGGACATACTTCCATCATTTTTCTTCAGCGCCCCCCGTCGGTATCTACGCGAATTTAATATTGGTTTTAGTTGGAGGTCTGCAACAACAACAATTCCTCTGTCTAAAACGCATGTCACATGACATGCTAGAGTGATTGTCTTCTGCGTATGATCCAAGCAAAACAACGGTGAGTGTATCTGAAAATGCTGCAAAATTTAATAGGAGACGTTAGATTGGTTGGAAAAATAATCAAATTTTTAAACGATTATGCGTGCATGGGACTCGTTCTCTAAAAAAAAAAACGTGATGGTTTTTGGATGCAATTGCTTTAATCGCAAACTTTAATTATGAATGGTGGGAGGTTTTGTTCCCGTATTTGCGAAAATTGTTTTCATGAAAAAGACATTGCGAGTACCTGTTTATGACATTTACAGGGTGTTGCTTGTTCAACTGGTGATGATTTATTTGGTGAACATGATACCATTTTGTGGGTCAGTTTTTGGGCTCTAGTAAATTCATACGTACATGTACATATGTAGTTTCCTCACTTCCATCCAGTAGTTTAATTAAAACAATGTGTAACTAAATTACTCAAACAATAAATTACCCCCTACCACACGGCATATCACTTGCTGCTAGTAGGGTGCTGATTTGAATTGAATTGTATGATGAATTCAAAATGTCACAAGGGAAACGCAGCAAAAGGTCATTAGATCATTCGGTAATAAATTCATTCAACCAGCAATAAAATCAACATTTATAACATACCATTTTACCATTAAAGCAGGTTTTGGAGACGCTATATGTTTACGTTTTTAGAAAACATTTTCATCTTTTATATTAATTTAAGTTTTCGTGCTATTTTATTACACTAATGTACTATTCAATAAGTCTTAATTAAACCTTTAAGTTGAATTATATGCATGCAACAAAAATCAGAAATTTATTTCTTGAAAATACTGCAGTTACACGAAACCTTAATGAGAATGTTTCGAATCTATGTACTATTAAATCCTAACACAAACTATTGTACGATTTGTAATTACTGGTAATACATTTCATTTAGTTTACAAACTAAATACAGTTATACTAAGGATGTTTTAGTATAATAATAATAAGCATCGTAATTGTCATTATTCAGTGATATTAAAATTCGTTCTATTGGAAAATTTCAAACAATTTAATCCAGTACTTAAACGGCTGCAATATTTCCTTGAAATGGATGTAGCGGATGGGTTGCCGGTTGAACATTATTGCATGCCGAATTTATTTAACTTTGAAGGAAAACCCACCTTTTTTATTGGAAATCGCTTACGGATTTCCTTCGTAAATTTTCAGTTATTTTCTTATTTTCCCCACTATTTCTTTTTTTTTTTCTTTGCCGATTTTGCTTGCAACGTGTAATCGATTCTCATATAAATGGTTCAATGGTGTGCTTTTTTATTTCTATCCCAAAATAGGGGAAAATGATCATTTGGCAGCTAAATGTATTTTTTTAACCCCGTGAACATTAACAGCAAGCTATTGTGGCATTCAATGCAAATATAAATAAATGACTTGTCGCATAGTTTTAAATGATCCTGAATAAAGCATCTAGACTACAATTTATTGTTGGCTTCTATTGTACTTCTAACAATGCGTTCAATATACTCTCTCCTATATGCACACGAGCTCGTTTCTGCTGTTGCATTACTTTCAGGCTTCACGTTTTCGCACATACTCGACAGTTTGTCGTAATATAATAGGATGCAAATCAAAATGGCGGGTTTGTATTATAATTGTTACAATGCAATAGGATTTACTTAGCTAATCTAACGCCTCTTTAATTCTAAGGAATTGTTCGAAGCTACACCGATGGAAAGATCAGTAGATGCCAGTACAAATATTCTGCTGATCATATACTGATATTATTAATACATGTAGTTATATCACTAACCATACTGATATTACTGGTCTCGAAAACCAATATAATACTAAACTAAATTTATTAAGGATGTGTTAGTAGTATAATGATAAGCATCGTAATTGTCATTATTCAGTGGCATTGAAATTCGTGCTATTGGAAAATTTTAAACTATTTAATCCATTACTTAAACGACTGCAATATTTTCTGCAATAGTAGATAATTACTGCTATCTAGGGTATTTCTTTCAAAGAAATGTTTTATTGTTTCTTGTGTTCTTGAGAATTTTGTATGGATTGTAATGACCACCATTTATTCGTTGTCGTTTCAGTAAATTAATTGGCAAATGTAATATAAACGGATTTTGTATCAAGTAAAATTGTCATAATACTCGTAAATATATGTTGTTCATGTATTTTTGTTGGTTTAACGGGTTTTAAGCTTGTATAATAAATAAAATGCTATACTTTTTTTTCTATAAATTACATGCTATAAAATGCTATACATTTGTTCTATAAATTACATGCTATAAATTAATTTGATTGCGTTTTAATTTTGGAAATGTAATTAACGGAATGACTATCGCTAAATGATACGTCATTGCGCACAATATAGAGTAAATATATCATGTTTCTATACTGTTGTTAAAAATGTCTACCATTATCCAGATCGAAACCGTATTGGGAGAGGACAAATTTCTGAGCATTGATGTGCTTGATTTATAAATACTCCTCGTTTTTTTAATATAACGGCATTGTTTAAACGGTTTTTTTCTGTTCTTATATTTATGCTGGCAATACGGAATAGGCAGGCTGTTTCTACAGTGTAAAATCAGTGTTACTCAACCAAGAACGCATCATTTATTTAAGTTTACATTAAACTTACAAGTGTTTTGTTTTGGTGTGCCATACATCTAGCCTTTTGTGGCTTTTAGGTTTTTTATGAGGCACGTTTAAATAAATGATCAGTTTGCATAAAGACATTGCTTGTAGTAAACCTTAATATAGTTGTGGCTTCAACATTTCAGCATGTCAACAGGTAAGAAATAAAAGCGATGCACATTAATTTAACATCTGCTATAATTTCACAAAGCCTGAATAGTTCATGCCTATAGGGAATATCAAAATACACGTACATGTATGTTGCCATATTTGCAACAAAAAAAGAATACTTGTTTTTTTGTCTTTTCCAGACCTATTACTAATTACTAACTACGTATGCTATATCAATATACATGTACATTTGGAATATCTTGTCAATACTTATGTTTATTTATTTAAGTGATCGCGTATTTTTTTTGCTTTTCCTAACCTTTAATTGCTAACCAAGTGTTCAGTCTCTCATGTCTCTTGTCATATATCTTCATTTTTTTGCAAATGAGCTTATATTGGCAAGAGATCTGAGTGGTTTGTTCAGTAATTAACTTGTAATTAAATGCTTGATAAAATCAAAATAACGCGATCACTTCATTGATCTTATTTCATATGGCATAGGATTCATATGGTAAGGATCTAAGGAGTATGTTAAATAATTATAATACCCTATGTTAGAACATTCTGAGGACAATTTCTTAATTCTTTTAGGACAAATCTGAACATGTTGATTTGCATAACTATTTATTTTTTAGAAATCCACTCTTGATCGGCACATAACGTCAGTGATATTATTACTGATAAAAAAACTTAAAGAAACTCCTTTTAGGTTGCAAAACAGCATAATCCAGGATTTTTCAATTTAGTTCAATTGTTGGAACTATTTTTTTATGATGCTTAAACTGTTACTTTATACATGCATCCAAATATTTTGGCAAATTGAAAGGATACTCAACACCAACCACCTGTTCCTATGCAGAAATGCTGGCGAAAGAATTAAAAGCAGCATCTAACCAATATCTAACAAATAAATTGTGCATATCGTTAATAAAAGACGGTTACCTAAACACTTCCTTGTGGCATTCCAGATCAGACTGCATTTTGTCGTTGATGTAAAAGAAAATATGTAATCAATGCTAATACGAGAAACGTATGGGAAGCTTAAGCGACATCTATGGAAACTACATGAGCTGCATTTTCGTTATCTAAATTTGTTTGAATATCATGTGCACTTGTGAAACACACATAGCCTTGATTGCATAAGCCTGGCTCTACATGTATATTAGTGAACATTGCCTGTTGGTATATCATATTTGGTTTAATACTATAAAATACAAATGGTAGGGGATGAGTGGAAATTGGCTGGATCCAATTCACACGAAGATTTAAAGTTTGGACAGATACATTCATATTTCCACGCCTTAGGAAATTATCCAGAATTCAGTGATTGCTTAAAAATAATTGGTAAAAATGGGGTTATTTTCGTAGCTAATTCGTTGATGTTGTTTACAAGTTAGCTTATATATAGATCAATCGAGTACTAGGAAACTGTTTTATTATCGCTCGGATAAGATTGTCTGGAAACCATTTTGTACGAGTTTTACTTTATTGAAAACAAAAGCAGTACAATCAAACGCGTGTTAAGATTTTCAATTCATTTATTTTGAATAGTGGAAATGTTTGCATTTCTTAATCAAATATGTTTCGTGCAATTGAGGTCAATGCAATCCTGTCGCTATCTTTTTTTTTCAAAATCTTGATTTCTCCTATCAACGTCAATTACGTCTGCTAGCACTCACCTATTGATTGTGCTACTTGTTTAATTTCATTGGAAAGTTTTTGAAATGTGCATTTGCCACTTCGTAGGCTACATTATTTCTTATCGTGGCAACACAAAGAGCTTTTTTTGTACGGTATGTTATACAGATCCCTTGTATTGCCCTAAAACATATCGATCGCCTGTCTCGTAGATTTTCTATTAGATTTTTCTTTCCCTAAATAAGAACTTTGCATGAGAAATACAATAGCATTTTGTGTGCATATACAGTTCTTTGATTAAATTTATGCTAACAAAAGTTGATAGACCATGATTACGTGGCTCCAAGATTACGCTCCAGGAGGACTTCGTCTGTTGCATACTAAAATATTTAAGTGCCATGGATACAGTGTTGCTGAGGAGAAGGGAAATCCCCTTCGGAGAAGAGAAAAACCTGCTGCTTAGTCACTAGGATTATTTATTTTACAAAAAAAAAAAAAAACGCTTCAAATTTGGTTAGGGGGACGTCTTAAATTTATCCATCTTAAAATTCGTATTTCAGATGCATGTATTGAAGGACTATTAGGAATTGTTAACATTCATATTTTTTGTTTCCAAAATCTGCCCTCGTTAATATAACAACCGACTATGTTATTATTCTTACTGATATTTATATTTTAAAATGTAAGACAGTTAAATATGCAATTGCAAACGAAGAAACTGTCCCACTTAGAAGAGGCATTAAAAATTAATTCATTTAGTTCAGCAAGCAATTAAATTCGGAATTTCTGGCATTGCACATTCGGCAGGAATTTCAGTGAATTTCTGTCCATTATGCAATGCCAGAAATTCATACAAATTGTACAGAAAAAGTATCGTGCTTTAAACAAATTGTGCAAAACATTATCATTGCAACTTTATAATCTGATTTACAACCTTGCAGAAACAAGGCTATAGACATTTTGATAAGGCTAAAGACATTTTAAGGTTTTCATCTCAGGCGCTGAGAAAAATTCTTTTTTAACATTTTTTAAATGTACCAGTTTTATTGTTCGCAAGTGTACATTTTGAAATTGCCACTAAAAAGGATACACGTTCTGGCATACAATGTTACTCAATATTTCCTTTTATAAATCTTCATTTTGTGGACTGGTGTAGTTTTCTGTAAAATTCCCAAAATAAGACGTACTAAATGTCCATGATATCCAAATTTACAACGATGTTCTTCTATTAAATTACATAAAAATGCCAACGCTTTGTGTGTCTGCATTTGATTGTTTCAAATATCATTATTTAAAAAAATGTAGCTTGGACATTTTTTGACTGCTCTAGCATTTCGTGTCTCTTTTCTGTGTGACCTATATATGAATATGGTGACTGTAGCAAGCATAACGTACTGATGTAACGATGTGCAGGATGGGAAATACCGCTGACAAGTAGTTTGATATGAAAAGAGAACATACATGAATGTATACTCAATTGATTTTTAGCCTTGGATAACGTTTGTTGTTCCGGATTATGGTTTTTGTATGCATGATGCCCATCAGATAAATGTCATCGTTCGCTGTTTGCGATCCTTGTATATTTCGCCAAACTGCTGGTAAATACGATATAAACCGACAATTTTCACAAATCATGACGCGATTACTTTTTGACAAGCGCCGACATTACATAGATCAGTGTTTGAAATTTATTCCGAAAGCATTCGTCATTTTCTACGTGGCTACTTTCGATCATTTATTACATTTTGTTTTCATTACCCTATGGTTTCATCTTGGCTATCTGTTTTTCAAGACAAGCTGTGCAAAATAATGTACCGAGTAAAGAATCATAAGTATGATTTTAATTAAAATTTACATGAATAGTAGTTTAGCATTTTCTATAGATTCCAATTGACTGTAAATTTACGGTAACATTAATTTTGCAGAAATTCATACAATCTAAACATCGTATTTTCTTCGAAAACGCTTTTAGTAAGTAGTGACAGAAGTAAAAGCATGCAAATGTCCCAAAAAAACTGCAAATGGTTTACTATTGTTTTTAGACTTTTTACCTGAGAAATTGATCTATACTTTTGATCAAATTATGCGTATTTTAAAGAGAAATACACTGTTTACAAAATGAGCTATTCCAATATAAACAAAATTGGAACAAATATTTCGAACAAAATACATTTTTCCAATTAATTTAGTTCGGCCAGTTTTTCCAAATCTAATTAAAATTAAGAAAAATTCAATTATGTTTTGTTTCTCTTAAACTCCAATGTATGAAATGGAATATGAGTTTGAATTCAAATAAAATTTTAATTTGATTTGGAACGTATGCTATGCGATTTGAATGTACAATGTACATGTAGGTTTGTACTTAAAAACATATTTCGTTTTTACGGCTATATTTCCAGGCCGTAAAACGAGGTGCAAGTGTAAAATTAAATAGGCTCACTATTCTTTAAAACTATTAATAATAATCGTCCTAAAATTAAAGGACATTTGCGATATGACCTACATAAACTTGTTAATAACGCGTTTTAAAAGTGTTCTTCCAAATCCAAGGTGCTGATCGATGGTGCTGAAATGTGACTGAACAACTCAAGATTTGCATAGTACGGTGTAATTAGGGCAGAATTTGCATGAGCAGAGGGAAAATTTCGTAAAGAATTTATGCGTAAAAATAGCAATGACACTTCTGAAATGCGATGTGTCAAACCATTGTGTTTAATTGCATCCGCTAGGTATTAGTGGCTACCTGGTTGTTGTATGACTTAAAAAGATGGGCTATAGTATCTTACCCAATTTCAGCTGACAGTGCACCCCGTGGTAACGAAATGGCGGAGATTATTTATGCAAAACAGCGATGAATAATTAATTAGTATCTGTGAACCTGTCGATGCTCAGATTATGGGAGGGCAAAAAGATGGATGATTAGTGAGCGGAGTTTTAAACTGTCCTCTACTTGTGCTGTGTCATTGCCAACAAAATGAATGCGTTTTAACTTCTAGGTGATGTCATGGGGGAATTTTGCGGACAATTAGGTTTACATAAATTTCTGGACCTGAAATTCAAAACTCGAAATCGATTCGTTTGGCCCGCGCGAATTTAATGCGATGCAAACTAAGTTATCAGTGCCGAGCAAAATCGGAAATGCTAGAAATATCTGCTCAATTGTCATAAACTCATATTTTACGATTTGCTACGCTGTACAGTACGTGTTAAAAACATTTCTGAAATATCTGTGGTAATAAAACATGCATCAAATTGCGAAATAAAACTATGATAGAACGTGATCACTCGCGTCACGAGTGTTTTATTATGACATTTCTATAATGGATTAATTTTTATGCTCAATTTTACGCAAATTTAGGCTATTGCAAAGGCGCATTGCATGCAGCGCCTAAAATGCTTTCGTTCTGGTTATAATATTTTCAATATTTTGCAATGTACGCAATGTAAAACTACTGTTAATGCAGTAGTCGAAGGGGCCGTCTATCAAATAGTTAATTTTCTAACCCCCTAAACCCACCCCTTAATCCATTATCCATTATTGACAAGTAATTAAATTGCAAAAAAAAAAAAAAATACATGTCATGCCTTTATGAAATATTACATTTAGTCACCAAAATGACATTGTAACACGTCATGTGTATGTACTATTTATAAATTATTTGCAAATATTTATAGAATTCATTGCTACAACTAGGTGGTTTATTTCGTGCATATGACAAAACATTTGATAGAAATAATTTAATCCGTTTTTATCGTTCTGTGTGAAATCTTACACACTCCAAGTCCACGTATTTTGTTAAGGGCCTTTGAATATTTTTAAAAGCTTGACATCGAGAAGAGCAGTTAAAATTGTAGTACATACTAATAATTTTAAAGGGTAATTCAAGTGAATACTTCATGTTGTATTTAATCAGATTGTAATTTTTTTTTAATATTTAGGCTTAAGTTATTCATCATTCTCATTGATTTATGTATTTTTTTAGTGTAAAATATCGAAAGTGCCATGCACAGGCTAATAACTACAACATTAGTAATGCTGCGTTATACGAGTCTTATAAAGTCCGTAAAACGCCTGCTTTTATTTGAAACTAGGGAGTATAAAACAACCATAAACCTGTTATTAACAAGCTTAATTGACAATGATAATCATTTCTGGTTTAAATAAAATTCTTATTAAATTGGATAAGTTTCGTACTCATCTGTAGTGTTTATCTAAGTCAAACTGAAAGAAGTAATAACAACGCAATTTAGGCTAAGGTATCATTAAAACCAGTAGTTAGAAATCCAGTTAGAAAATGTCACGCCAAATATTGCTGCAATTAATTATCGAAAATGGAGAACCTTAATTGGCTTATTCAGAAATGCTTTCAGAACCTCCTCTTTAAGGCTAGTAAGCACTATGCAGTATATGAATCTCAAATTGCACAAGATTATGCATTTGAAATAAACTGCATATTCCCCGGAAGTGCAACATACGAAACGTGCTATTTGTTTTTGCGCTTACTGAGCTCCTATCAGCATTTTTACGTTTGTTTGGATTGCTTAATTCCAGCGGTTTTCGTTGCTACTAATTAATTCCCTTTTTAAATGATAATTAAAACAACTCGGGTGAACATAAATCATAATGAATGAGGAAATGACCCATTTCATGAATTTGTTGTGAAGCGCTATGAAATTGGCTTACTGCTAATAATTTCAAAGGTTGTTTTTCCTTTTTTTTTTCTCATGAATTTCGTGCTCCATCGCCTGGACGATAAATGGCTTTTCCAGGTTGCTATAGTATGGCTTTTACACGAACGCAATTATGTAAATAATTCATGCAAAATAATTTATATGCTGATGCAAATAAGATATTAAATTCATATTTAATGCACGTTATTACTCGCATTCCGCCGAACGAGATGGGAAAATAGTTTTATCCGCCGCCTTACCTATGTTAATTCAATTTTATCCTGTATTTAGTTGCCTAATTTTATCTAGAATAAAATAGTCAAAATACAATGAACAGTTAAAACTACAGAGTACATGTACGTGTAACTCTTAGAGGCGTTAGTGGATTTTTACAAACTTTACTTCGGGGCAGTTCTGCTTAATTTCATATTTTGAGAATAACAGAGAACACAGAAATGAAATTATTCTTATGTTTGTTTCGTTGTCTTTCTTACATCTGGCCCAAAGGGCATACCACATTTATGCTGGTGGATTAAATTTCTAAACTGATTAGCAATATCTAATTCAAAATCAGTAGTGGATCCAGCGGGACTCCCATTCACCTGGAAAACCTTGAATTATCAGGGAAAGTCAGAATGTTTTTATTAGATAAAATGATATCCTTAAATTGCCGTAATCTTAAATGATTAGTTGTTCATGATACTGCTCAAGCTGGAAAACCTGGATACCAGGTGGTAACAAGTCGGAGAAATTTCAAATTCTCAAGCAGACTTCAGGGAAATTACAAATTCCCATGCAAAAGTCAGAGAAATTCTTCCAGTTACCATATGCAATAATTAGAAATTCCCCCTTTTTCCATGGCGTACTTTCATTTCAACTTTTTAAATAAGAAGTGAAAATATCAGCAGTTGGTAAATTTTGTTTCCATTTCATTCTAAGGATAACTTCGGAAACTTTTCCTTAAATCTGGATTAGTCAGGGAAGTTAAAAATTCCATTTCGGTAGAAACCCTGCCCATGACTGACAATTGTTACCTTACAACCCAATAAATTTAATCTTTTAACAGCTTGCATAAAACTGATAATCTACGTTGCAGAATATGTATTTTATCAAGAATAATGTGATGTTTGCTTGCTTGGTCAAAGAGGATACCTGGGGTGGTACATAACCAACAGGTGTTTATTAATTGGAAACATATTTTGTGTGTGTGTGTGCTTTATTTTTTAATTGAAAATATGGTTAATACCCCTCTCTGAATTAAAAAAATAACATCTAATTAAGACGTGGAAGTAAATCTTCAGTTTGAATGGGTATTTCTCCACTTTAGCAAGCAAACATCACATTATTCTCGATAAAATACACGTTTCGTATCGTAGACTAACAGTTTTATGCAAGCTGTTAAAAGATGTAGATTTATTGGGTTGTAAGGTTACAATTGTCCCTCACGGGCAGGGTTTCTGCCAAAATCGAATATTCGCCATATTTGGACCATATTTAGCCCACTTTATAATCCAGTGCTTTGCAGGGCTTGAAAATGCACAATCCTTACGAGCTTAGAAGGCTGATCTTTCAGTCATTTGTGGGGGGTTTGACATTTTTTTCATCCCTCAATTCTTAGCGTCGATAATAGCATCGTGTGTGTATTGGGGAGAAGAAGCCATAACATAAGCCATTTGCTGGCCGATTGCTTTTTAGGACCATGGGGTAGACTGTAGCGGCAATCACGGCTTATGATTGGGGCGTGAAATTCTGAGCATAAAACCCGTGTCATGACCAGACAAATGCTCAATTTCAATTATTGCAGGCATGAGTGATTTTTCGCTCGAAGATTGCGACGCGACCGATCGATTTATGACCGAGGCCGCCGTCTACTTCCGGTCATTTTCGTGGCCGCCGATCACCACTGTGTGGCATTGAATCCAAATGTCAATTTTTCGCTATGGCCCAGCTCAAAAACGCATTTTCGTATCGTTTTTGTCCGCCGACATTATCAGGATGCCCATTTCTACATTCTTGCAACAATTCTGGAGGATGGGGAGTAGATATGGGGGCGGGGGTAACTGAATGCTCCCTTTGTTTGTCCGGAATGTTCTCTCAGTGACGTCAGAGGTCAATACTGCGTCTCTGACAAATGGCCATGGCTTTCCTAACCCAAATTGCAAATGATACGAATAGTTCTGCAGTTGGCAGTACGTGACGAAGTATCCATTCTCTTGAATGTCCTCAAGATGGGCAGATGGCAAATAATGCCAGTAATACATCAATAGGATTTTCCAAACCAACCCTTGATTTTGCAAATATTAAATAAAACTAGGCCTATAAAAATTAGCCAATTTGTGTCGAAATACATGTAGGTTATGCATTGTTGTGAAAATAACTACATTAAAAGATGCACTAACATTACTCATTTTTTGCTTCGAATACTTATTATTTGCCAAATTGGGCATGGGTTATTTTTATAACTTTAAGATGTCCCGTTATGAGAAAATGAAAGTATTTTTAATTAAGTTTAGCCTCTGGACAGTCATGTTTCCCTTTTAAAGTAAATTTGATCATTATATAAATGAACGGTACTTGTTCAACTTATTTAAAATATTTTTTTTGGTTTAAGAAAAACTTATATAATTACGTCAAATTGCATCGAAAACACATTTGTAAACTCAGACGTATTTTTTTTGGCAACTTATAGATGCTAAAAAATGACGTATTTTTTTCAAATACTTATAACAATTGATAGATTTGATTTGTCCCGTGTAGAATTGTTTGTCCACTAGGGTTGGGTTATTTTTATAAATTAAAAATGTCTCGTTTATTTACAAAATATCAATTTAAAAACATAGGTGTCTCCGTAGTTTATTATTTTTCTAAATGATTTTACAAAGCGATAGCAAAACAATTTAAGCTTAAAACTTGATGGGCATCGTTTCATTAGGCGTTAAACAACTTCAGTTAATTTAGCAATAACACATTATTCATAATTGGCTTTTATATAAAAAAGTCCGATGTTGCATTGATAGTCCACTTAAGATCAGTATAATCAGTACAGAAAATATCAGTATAGATATACTGATCATATACAGATATTTGTACAAGTAATGTGGTTTTATCACTAACCATACTGGTATTAGTAGTCACAAAAACAGTATAATCAGTGATATCAGTATAGAATCATACTGATATCAGTATAAAAGTATGCCGATATAATTAGCGAATCGCATACTGATCTTTTCTCCAGGGGTAATGTGTTAAAACTCTGAACTTGTAATGGACGTCCTTTATGGACAGCCCCCAATTCGTCAAAATAATGTTACCTCTAGGTGTTTTTACCTTTATCGATGCAGTGTTTGTTACGGTTCCCTTGTCAAAACAATATTACCTTTTAGATTTTCTTACCATTATCGACGCAATCTTTTTTTATGATTCCCTTTCATACATGTATGCTTATTTGCCGTATTATTTTCGAAGCCATCTCAATTGCATGCCCTCGATTTGAGACTGGAACATGCGATGAACTTATATTGCTAGTTATTTAAGTAAGAACTGGATATGATAACACTGCAAACGTAATATCCCGTTGGTGCTGAGTCGTGTTCGTGAAAATATCGAGTGTTTCGAGTTGCTAAACTGAGTGTAAGCATTGATTTTCAATCCGATGCACCATGCACGTATTGCATCTTGAAAGTTAGTTTTCGAAATTTTCCAGCTTAGGTGAGGCACGTTTTTGGTATTCACAATTCGTTTCGTCGGCCTTTTTTGAAAATGCAATGACATTTTTCGTGGTGCAACAGAAAAATTCAACGACATTTTTTCATGCAACAGCACGACCGTGGTGCTTCGCTTAAATCCGGCAATGTAGCATCCGTTCGCATGACTGGCCACGGTGCTATTTGTCTGATTTTTCCATCCTTATTTCTAATCTTGGTCGCTTTTCCGTCCACTTCTTGTCCAATTTCAGTGGCCTTTTAGCTTTCGTTCCCTCAGTGGTCATTCCTTGGTTTCACTGCAGTCCCTCGGGGCAAATCGATTGCACAATACCGGATGTGGTCCATCAACGGAACAGGAAGTCGTCGAGAAGCCACTGATAAGGATTCGGACCCGTTTTAATGGGGTGCTCTTCACAGAATGCCAGAAGTCAACCGAAGGAGCGCACCGTTTCAATTCAAAAATTCAGCTTTTTCTGCGAGGCAGGAACAACTTCCGGTCGCTCGGTTGACCGCAGATACGGCGAAATTTAATTCCTGCTACCAGCCTGTTTGAGGAAACACGACGTGCATACGTAAACACGATGACCTAACACGACGGTTGATATGGGAGGTCAGAGCAGAGTTGGGCACCTTGGGAGTTGCAATGCATAGCATGCAAAATAATGGATTGGTTAGATCTACATGGTGATCACATTAGAAATCGTGAAAGTTGTAGAAATATTAGCTTCCTGTAGCTGGTCGTACTTAAAGAACGTCTATCAAAGTCAACCTGCTGCTGCCTTTAGCCCAGGGGTCCCAAAGTTAGGGTCACGGCCTGTTTTCGTATTACTTTTACTGTACTTTTTTATACTTAAATTCTTGAATAAACCACTTAAATTTAAGTTGCTACATTTTTTTTACTTAAAAAATGTTCATAGACTATTTTGTACATTGTACATTGTAAGGGTCGCGAAGGCTTTCGTAATTTTAAATTAGGGTAATGTTCAAAAAAGTTTGGGAATCCCTGCTCTAGTCCATTATCACCCGAATTGGACCACCCCCTTACCCTGCTTACTTATATTGTCGAAACTAGCATCATAGAAATGGACCAAAATGATACCATAATGTCCATGATAGTAAAATTTAAAGAAAAATAATGACTTATAAGTGATGTCTGTTTATAGAACAGAGTGACACTTTAGACCTACTCTTTTCATTTTCTAATTTGTTTGAACATTAGTTCAATTATAGACGGCCCCTAAATATACATGTTTATAAAGTTGATTTATTTTCTTAATTTAAGGATGTCTACCATGCTAACAAATTACGCCTGCATTTTTGCTTCAGATACTTTGTCTTTATTGCATAATGCATTTTTTCCGTGTAGAATAATTGGCCGTTCACTAGTATCTGTGTCGTTTTTATTGTTTTAAGTTCAGGAGGTCGCCTAATTTGTATTTACAAATTGTTTCATTATTTCAGTTGTTTTAAATTCAATGGAAATGTTTAAATAATTAAAATTAACGCTTAACTACTGCCTTTTTAAGTTTTTTTTAATTCAATAAGAATTAAAAAAATAAACGGAACATTTTCACACATAAATAACGCATACTCAAGTGGGCGTAAATTAATAAATTCAGCAATAATGACAAGTATTTCATGCAAAATTGTGAGCTTTTTGAATGGTCTCAATCCATTTGGTCGACATTAAGTTCGTCAGTTGAAAACCATTCACTTTTTTCCATGAGATTTTCCAGTGCTTAATTTTAGTTTTAACTCAAGGAGATGAGGGCTGGCATTTACGATGTTTTGTGACTTTGGCAGTTGATCTACCACTTTTTCGAAAACGAAACATGAATTGGTTTGATAAAATCGATGACAGTAGCGAATGTAGTGCAGAGATGTTGGTTTGCATGTTTATAAATTTAAGTCATTTCTATATTCGTCTATTGAAAATCATGTAGCTAGCCAAAGATGTATCCATGTTTTCCAAAAGCCCCGTCCACACCTACAAACATGTTTCTCAAGAAACATGTTTGGACAAACAATGTTTTCAGATGAGTGTTTCCTAAAACATGTTTCCACGAACATAGTGTCCACATCAGCAGCATACATAGAAACAAAAATGGCGT
>JAQIXS010003384.1:0-18354 GCA_034700785.1 Rossiulus vilnensis
TGGTGTGTCGGGGGCACTGGCCCTGTCCCCGACCCACCAGGAGATGCTGTATTACGGGGGATTTTATGCGTGGATCACCAATGTTATGTTTTCATGATTTCCAAGGAGCTGGTAGTGTATGTTCTTCTATTATGGGACCTGGATTGGTTCTCTGGAACACAGGTCTGTCTGAAGGATTTTTATATTCTCTCTCTTTGGGATGAGTGAAGGGGTTTATTGGTTGATCCAGCAGGCATCAAGCTAGGGTGATGGCGGAGTCCAATTGGATTAGGATTTTTACTATTTGATATTGCCCTTATATTGTATTATGTAGATGAGAGTTTAATATTTGATATCACTTCTTATTTATTGAGCAGAAAGTGATTGATCATTGTTGGTTGATTCTATGTTGTATGTTGTGATCTCGAGAACCCATTGTGGGAGCCTTGTTCTGATTTGATTCGATTTGTAATTCGAATTGCTATTCGATGGTTAAAAGATGATTGAGTGATTTAATTCCTTAAGATGACTATGATTTAGGGCTAGTAAAATTTATGACATTCAGTCTAATGTAATCCGGTGTATGAGGTGAATATTTCGGACGGACCATACCAACTTGAAGGGGCATCGCCAGGTAACGGGGCGAGGGTGCGGAGAACCCGTTACAAGTTTAATGGCTTTTTTCATGCTTGTAAGACTTGTATTACAAACAAACGTTTCATACTTAGATATTGATCTACAAATTCTCCATTATTATCTGTCTTAATAGGAGGAGAAGGAGGACTGGCTCTAAGGGAGTAATACCCCTTTTAGCCGCAGTTGTAGTTGTCTTAATATAGTCTTGTATAAAATTATGGATTATAGTTTTTTTGAATATGTTAAAATGCGAATTTTGATGGACATGAATGGCACTTAGTGCTGAATAAAATTGATTTCATTGTGATATAATTGCGTGGTGCACAGTTGTGGGGCATCCTGTATTTCTGGTTTTCTTTGAAATTTGGCTTTAAAATTAGCCTGGGGTGACATTAAGTCAGTGCTAGTTTTTACGTTTCCGTTTGAAAAACCGCCCAAAATCGATTATATGTCTGGCTTATTTCAATGCATGATTTTTTTATGTTTTCCGTCTGAGACGCCTGTGGAATACTTTGCTCGTGGTAGTGATCTGAGAAATACCTTACTTGTGTTACGATATTGATAGACGAAATCTGCCGATGGATCTGAGGCCTGGAGATCAGGAAAAACCTGGAAGTGTCAGGGAAATTGTGAAGGCTTAAATTAGTCAGGAAATAGTTACGTATTTACAAAAATCAGGAAAATTACAGATTGGCATAACTGGCATAAGAAAAAATGCAAATAAATTTATGGCATGAGCTTCATGGAATGATGGAAAAGTCATGGTATTGACATTTGATTTTCATTTTGCCCTCGAAATGTTGGTTTCTTGAAATTCAAGGTTGCTCAAATTTCGTATTCTAATGGCTTTAAGGTATATTACCAACATGGAAAAGATATGGAAAATCATGCGATTTACTGTACCAACTCCAGCGAATGTTATTGCGTGGAATTAACATGAAAGTCAAGACATCACATACAAAGTTTTGCGTTTATTAAAATAGGGAATTCCCCCTTTTTAAATCATGTAGCATATCTTGCATTTGCACATGCCATATTTTTGCATCTGCTGTGATAATGGAAATTTGTTCAAAGACATTAATTGTCAGGGAAGTGGAAAACTTGACTCCTACGGGAACCTGTTGTAGGAATTTGAATAAATGTGTAGTTTGGATGTTTTTTTTTCTGGACAAACGTCTTGTTATTACCTACCTCACGCTTTCCAAGTGCAGTTTTGGCAATTTGCGAAATTTGCGTCCAACTTTTTTGTCTCCAATTTGCATAAGACAGTGCGTGGCAGGTGTCGCCAGTAAATGAATCTCGCTTAAATGACGTGTATCGTCGTGCAATAATTAACAGGGATGGGCTTCGATGGGTAATTGGGTTTTTTCGTGGGTTCATTAAAATTCAAAATGCAAGGCAGCTGCAGGGCCAATGCAAGGCCTGCCACCAAATTGATGCTTAAATGCTGGGCTGGTGGAAGCCGTCGAGAAGAATGCAAATTGATTCATTTTGTAAACCTGTTCCGTAATTGGGGTGCTGTGGATTTTTAAGAACCGCAGTTTGGCAGCCTGAGGTCTGCGACCCCGGAACGGGGGCCAAGGGTCTGGAGGAACGTAGGCCTCTCGCTCGTAACACTTAACTCTCGGAAATTCACTGGAAATTGTTCTTAGATGTGGTATATGGAGATTGAGGGTGTTCATTATATTTTGAATGCCGTCACTTGATTGGTGTATGTGCCTGTAGTTTTAGTTGCATACTTAAGTAGTTTAGCATAGTCGTACTGTTTTTGAAATTTGTCAAAGAAAAAATCGTTATTATAGACCAGGCTTGGTAATTCCATAAAAATAAATTTACATGTTTTTTATGAATGTGTTAAAGGTTGCTTTTGTTTTTGCCTAAATGTTATTCTTGCGGCAGTGTCCTGCTGAGAATTTGGGATTTTTGAACGTGTTGAACTGCTGATTGATCTTTTGCTGTTGATCATTGATCGCCAAGCTCTGCTAGCATTGATGTCCTTCTGGAAGGCAGTATTTTAGGATTGTATTGTAGGAATTATCAGATTGTAGGTATTTAGGAATTTGGTATCATAGAAAGTTTAAAGGCTTTCAATTGGAATCTTTCTGCTGACGCTTCAAGAAGTTTTTTTGGGAATTTCGGAACTGCTGGTATTGATCTGTGGCTGTTGGTCATTGACAGGCAAACACTGCTGGCACTTATGTCATTCAAGAAGGCGTCCATCTTGTTGTTTGTTAAAGGCTTCGATATGAGAATCTTACTGCTGGTACTTTCCAGAAATGTTTTTGAATTCGGAACTGTTTTCATTGTTTTCAACTGCTGATTGATATCTTGCTCTGATCGTTGATCGGCAAACACTGCTAGCAAGGTTGTCATACAGGAACACGTGTATTTCTGCTAGACTGATAGTAGGCCTACTTTCCTGGTTTCTTTTTTTCTGGAATTTCATTTTAACATCACTACCAAATGCCTGAAGCAATAACTGAACCAACGGAATTGCATTAAATCCAAATTAGACGTATATTTGCAATGTAGAGACATTTCTAATTGGATTTTTGGTTTACACATTACCGAAACAAGAAGTACTTAGGTCTATATTTAGTAGAAAATGACAGTTTTACAAATGAGAACCTCTAGAAATAGTGTTATTGTTGCTGGGCGATTGTTATTGGGCAATCACTGGCAACACCAAAGTCATATAAGGCGTCCATCCATCAGACGTTGCATAATCCGTTATGGAGGCTGTTCATTTTTGTAGGTTATCACAGAGTAAAACGTCGGAGGTCGAAGGTTGCTGATAGAAAAAGGCAATAACGGTCGCCTGTGCTCGCCCTCCGCAAATCCATTTTTTGAAATAATTAGGGACGCTCCCAGTAATAATTTCTGACAGTGATGGATTCGGTTTCCAATCGAAGAGGAAGTGCGATTGGCCATCCAAAAAGCGAAGCAGAAACTGCGTTATCGGCTTTTGAGCAATTGGCTGTTTACCGAAAAACAGAAAAACCTTGGTTGCGATTGTTTACTTTCAACCGCAGGATGAACAAGATAATTGGCTGGAGTGTCTGCGATTGCGAAATAACGCATCTGTGGCCGCACGTTTGAAACTTAAAACTTGACCGTGGCGATTGGTCACGCTGGTATATTTATTTTGCTTCTTTAGCGGAATTTCGTTGTTTTATTTTGGCAACGACATTTACGCACCTCCAAAGAAATATGTTGGGGATTTCTGTTTCTGGGTGACCCCTTTCTGTCTCTTTCTGTTGATGTCCTGCAAATAATGTCAGTTAACTTGTACATGCTGTTCATTTGTGTACTGTCAGTATATAATTCTGACAGTTTGACTGATGACCGATTCCCAGTCAGTATGCAGATGACCTTTAATGTATCGTACTTTACATTATTTAAGTGACCAATTGAGATTTTAAATTTGATTCCTTCATCTTCAAAAATTACTTAGTTAAGATCGAATACTTATTCAAGTATTTATTATAATTGCTAAATGTGTTTCCCGTGTGGAATTGATTTTCCACTGAGGTCTTAGTCTTAAGTATAAAAAGTTATGCAACCTGCGTTACAGGGTTTTTCCTTATAATAAAACCTCTAAAAATGGGCATCGGAGCTTGCAAGATGTTTAATTTGTCTAGTTAATTTTTTTATAAATAAACGAGGCTGTTTCAAGTTGTACAAATAACAGACACTGTTGGACAATCGCCTTTACGTTGGAAAAAATGAATTTAACAGTTATGATGTATATTTGACGTATTTTATTTGCATGACAGTCATCCTTAAAGATGTCATCACCTTGACGAAATATAGCTTGCTGTGTCTGGTATCATTTTAAATATTCTGATATCATGTTAACCGTGTGTGAATTATTTTTAAAAACCTAGAGGACAAAGTTAGATGGTCATTGTTGAAAAATCGCTGAATCGTTTTTCAGGTATTTCTCCGTCTTGATTTTAACAACTGCTAAATCACTGAAATTGAATAGTTCTTAAAGCCATGCTGTTTGAGACGTTCGTTTCAAAATGCATTTTAAATTCATAAATTGTTAAATGAATTAGTAAATGAAATCGTGTTTCAATCTAATTTGTTCATTCTGTATTGTAATCCATTTGAAGTTTACCAACTTCTGATTTAAATTCTAACGAATTCTTCGTTTTATCTTTTTTGCAAAGTTCCTTTTTGGGGAAAAAAAATAGCAAACTTCGGATTTTCAGTTTGGTCTACCGGCATGCTAACAAGCACAGATTGAAAATATCTCGGTAGCAGTCAAATAACCCGCAGACGTTTACCAAGATGAAACAAGTTTGCAAATTCCATCGATTGCTGAACCTTTTGTAAGGCAGTTTCTTCGCAACTTCGGCTCGAACCTTGCTGAAAGGTTCGTCGCGAAATAATTAATTGACCCCCCGCGCGATAATTAGTACGATCTTTCTTGTTTAGAATACTCCGTAGGCCGGCGGAAATCGATAGCGAGTCCCTGAGGGTGGATTTGCATGATTATCAATGCTGATACTGCATCGAGTTATGCTACGGGGCGAATTCGATTAAAAACCCACAGTTTTCTAAAGGGGAACAACATTGATGTTTGTCAACAAATTACGGTGCACCATCAACGGGGGATGATGGTGGAAAAGCACGAATTTTCGTGGACAAATATGGGCTCTGATTGTTTTGCATCGTTCTAAATTTTCTCGGGGATCAAGTTCCAGACCCTGACTTAAGACCGCTACAAATGAAATACCATTCAAGTAGACATTGTGATGTACCTATTATGTGTACGATATATCTAATAATTTCGTAAAATTTGTTTGATCGTTCAAAAAACTGCCCTACCGTTCCGAAAAATCCGAAATCGTCGTGGAAGTAGGAACAACGTGGATAGGTCAGAAACGTTTTAAAATTCCATGAAGAAATTATAAAAAATCTCAATCTGAGAATTCATGGAAAATGCCATGGTTAATGTAAATCTAATAGGGAATTTTTTAGAAACTATCAACTTGTGAAATAATCAATAGAAATTGGTTCATCCGTAATTGATAAATGTTATTTCCATTTTATTCCATAAATATTTTGTTGCGAAATCAAGCAAAATTGGATGCTAGCTTCGGTAACCCCTGGTGGGGGAAAGTAGAGCTAGTTAAAGAGGAATATTATTACATTATTTATATATATTTATTAATTGTTTAGACATTCTACAAATGGTAATTTAGACAATGTTAAAATTAGATACAGCATATTTTATAAACTTTGTCCAAGTTTCTCGGAAAAACCATAATTGATGCTGACGCCCTTATCTTCGTTTGCCTCCGGTCGTCTATAAAATGCCGAAAACTTGGAACGCAAGTTAACCAGTGCATGTAATTTTCTGGAACACTTTAAAAGTCAAGGACCGTGCTTTTTACATTCATCAGATTTGGGTTTTCAAAACAGTTCATGTTTGCCTTTGAGGATTCGATTTCATCACGATTGATCCATTTTGAAAATGCTGGTTCAACTGCTGGATGCAAGTCGGAGATATTAATAGCAAGAATTTTAGAATGAAATTGAAATACGTGTATGTGCCATAAGACATCGAAATTGCATTCTAAAAACGTAATATTGGGCATGTGCTCTCCAGTGTCTCCTTGACCGGCTGCGTTGCCTCTTCGCTTTTCACAATGGCTTTTTGGATTCTTCCATGCCGAATTAGCCCTCGCTGGGGCCCTCAGAGTCCTGCATGGGGTCCTCCCAACCTCTTCCCCCCTTTTTGCATCCCCCCGTTTTATTGTCAGTGTCGAGATTGAATCTGAGGCCGCTTCGTTTGCCGCAGACCTAGCGGCTAATAGCGCTTCAAGATGGCCGCCAGATTGCGCGAATGGAGCGCAATTTTGGGCGCAAGAATCGGCCGCGGTCGGCGTTATTACCCCCGAGCTGCGCCATCCACGTGAGAATAATAGTTATGCAAATTGAAAAATCGACCGCCATATGCCGTCTGCCGCTGCGCCTCTCATTTCAAATCCTCGTCTTATTGATTCCGAGTTTTGGATCAGACGCTCCCAAATTGCCCCTGATTCGAGAGGCCTTGGACAAGCTGGAACATGTTTCGATCTGGAGCAGGCCTCAACTTCCTCGCCGTCCCACAATCCACCGCGGATGCTGAGCATTGTGGGGAGGGGATCGCTGGGCCCGATCCAGAAGCAATATGGCACCAAAAACAAGGAGTTTTAAGTAAATAGGGAAGATTCTAGGAAGATATGTCCAAAACAATGTGTGTGGGAATTGGGCATGTCCAATTATCAACGGATCTGGCGATAATCTGTTTGAATGTTACCCCTGCCAATAACTTGCAAGTGGCATTCGGGAGGGATGCTTTGTTTATAGCCTTTATTGATGGTTTGGTTGATGCGTGTGCAAAGGGCTTTTTGAATCTGGCGCATACAGGTGTTGATGCAAGCGTGTTTAAATGTATTTCTCCACTTTTCGTCTGAATACGTTTAACTCCGCAAAACCTGGGGGTGTCCCAATTGCTTCTGATATTGGGGATATCAGGGGAGGGCAGGTCATTTACGACCCCAACATTTGTCATTGGCACCCAACATTTGTTGGATGTTTACATATGCAGTCATATCTAAGGATGTAAAAATACTTATCGACATGCATGGACATATAGGTCCATTGTGGCCAATCTCTGATGTAACCCTACGTGTCACATGCCCATATATAAACGGTATTTAGGCATTTGTGGGTGTGGATAGACATACATGTATGTGGCCATATAGGTCCACTTGTGGCCTATTTCGGGTTTAGCCATGTATGGAGAATGTCCATATATACGTTTTCCACCAGAGTAATGGTCTATATCGACAGGTTTCACTGCACGTGTCACTGAACGTATAGAATGTTTGCATATACAATCGAATCTAAGAATGTAAACAAATCATATGCACATGCATGGACATATAGGTCCATTGTGGCCAATCTCTGATCTAACTGTCACATGCCCATATTTAGGCATTTGTGGATGTGGATAGACACATGTCGCTATATAGCTCCACTTGTGGTCTATTTCGGGTTTAACCACCTACGGAAAATGTCCATATTTACTTTCTCTACCGGAGCATTGGTTTTTATCGACAGATTTGACTGTACGTGTAACGTGTGATGGAACAGACTGTGCTGATGGCCTGACATCGGCATGCCCAACTACCACGATTACCCCCAACTTTCCGGATCTAACCGCATCCCACAATCCACCGCGGTACGTCCTCTGGCTGCGCGCAGGGCATTGTGGGATGCGACGCATCCGGGATTATTAATTCCTCGCATAACGCCGTAAATTCGCCGTAAACGCCAACATAAACAGGGCGGGAATTCCCCCTGAGAGGAACATGCCGCCTAATATGGCGCGGGATAGTCGCTGGCTGACAGCAATTTGCAGGGCTTCCGGGCGCGGGGGATGCCACCTCCCCTAAAAAACCTGAGCATTTTATCTCCAGCATGTGCACTAGATGTCACTAACGACGTTGTTTATTCGCCCGTTAAGGACGAGCACGGGCAATTTGATGCAAATGATTGTAAGTGCGCGTTTTTGGTAACTGGCGCAAGGGGGCTTAGACCCTGGATCCGGGCGATTTATAGCGCTTCCTGCCATATCTGCAAAGATAAGGGATGAGAAAAAGGCTCGATCTGGTCTGAGAGGAAGTGAGGTTTTGGAATCTGCATACTGGATTTGCGGGTTGAACCAGGTTGACGCCATGGGTTCGGCCACTTTGATGGACGCCTTGGTTTGGGTTAGCCTGGGGTGAGACCTGGGGCCTATGACACACAACTCTGAAAAATGTTCTTAAAGTTACAGGTGCATGGCCTTGTAAAACGTGGACAAAAACCAGGGTAAACCTCCAGTTAACTAAGGACAAACATCGTACCTCTGCAGGTTAACAGTTAACTCTGCTAATAGGGACGCTAATAGGCAGGGTTAACCTAAGGTTTGTAATATATTGCCATTTTCAGAGAATTCCTAGCTGCCATGTTAACTATACCTTGAGTTAAAAATCCCTATAGTATAATGATGCAACAAAAACATACTAGGGCCGGTTGCACCCTTGTTGGTTGAATGAAAGGTTAGCTAACCTGGGGTTATTTATAACCACGAGTTAACCTAAGCGTCAACAGGTTTTTATTGCACCATTTTACTGCAGGAATTTTAACTCAAGGTCTAGTAAGCATGCAGTTAGCCTGTTGCAGCTAGGAATTCTAGGAAAATTTCATTGCATTATAAACCTTAGGTTAACCCTGCCTATTAGCTGGGTTTACTGCAAACTTGTTGTGGTAGAATGCTTTTCCTTGGTTAACTAGACGTTTATATTGGGTTCGGCTCAACTTTTGTTGGTGCAACCGGCCCTTATCCATTAGGTTTACGTGTGGTTATAGTCAACCCCAGGTTATCTTACCTTTAATTTAACCTCAAAAAGCACATTGATAATATGTGGCCCTGAGCTGCAGCTTATTTAGTCTATGCATAATCAAGCTTACCATCTGTTTTTTTTTTTAATGTTCTTCCAAATTTCTGAACATCTTGAAGAAATTTCTTAGCTGCAAAACGTCATTGCCAACTGATAAAATTGCCAATTCAAAAAAAAAGAACATTTGGGGTTATTAACGTAATGGGCAAAAGTCAATTTTGGACGGAAAATTGACGTTTACTGCAAGCACCATTGGTCTAGTGCCAATTAGCGAATCTCCTTCAACGGTTTTATCCACAATTAGCCGATTAAGCAGGTATAATCTGCGAGGAGAGCTCTCGTCCAAGCAGTTCCACGACCATCATTGGCTAATTGCGGTTGCCAGTCGATATTCCAAGCTCCTGTTGGTTCTTGGGAAACTCTTTAGCATCTTGTCATTTCCGTCGATTGTTGCGCACGCACGCGAGTGCCTTTTCAGGCCGGGTTTATTGAGCAGCCCCAGTCCAATTTGCGATGAAAAATGACGGAAACATGGAGTTTGCCACCTGAAATGGCACTCAGATTTTCCAGCAATCAATTTTGCCGCCGATCATGACGTCGCGGACGGCTTTCAAACGCACTGCTGATAATTTGACTCGCACGCCAAGGGCCGATTTATCTTGGCGGAAGCGGAACTCGGCTAATGGCACCGCCTGAAATGGCTCTGCTGTCAATGCCACTGCTTGCTGGGTATTAAGAGTGCCTCTGTGGTTGAAAATGGTGGCTAATTAAGAGCCTACAGTCTGTTATGTTGATGTGCGTCACGTTTTGCCTTCTTTAGATGATTGCAGAACGTCGTTTGCAGTGTATTGTAGACGTCTTGTAGAGGTTTTGTGGAAGGCCGTGTTGTCGAATGTCTTGTACTGAGCGGAAGGTCTTGGAGAATTGGTATAGAGGTCTTGGAGAAGGTGTTTAGAATTTTGTCCCAAGGTCTTGTAGCCGTCTTGAAGAAGGTCTTGCTCCTGCGAGAGCTTTCAGACGTCTTGTAGAATGTCTTGTACTGAGTGGAAGGTCTTGTAGAACTAGTTTTCTGTAGAGGTCTTGCAACAGATATTGCAGACATCTTGTATGTGATTAGAATTTTTGTTAAGGTCCTGTAGGTCTGGTATCCGTCGGGTACAAGGTCGTGCTCCTGTGAGAACCTTCAGACGTCTTGTCGAAGGTCTTGTGCTGTAATAGAGGTTTTGGAGAAATTGTTGCAGACATCTTGTAGAAGGTGTTTACAATTTTTTCATAAGGTCTTATAGCCGTCTTGTAGAAGGTCTTGTAGAATTGTTATAGAGATCTTGGAGAAGGTGTTTAGAAGTTTTTGTTAAGGTCTTGTAGGTCTTGTAGAAGGTCTTGCTCCTGCGAGAGCTTTTAGAAGTCTTGTTAAAGATCCTTGTACGTGGTCTGGTAGAATTTTTGTAAAGGTCTTGAAGAAGGTAGGTGATAGCTAGGTTTCACTATATATCTACAGTGTATCTATATAAATATTGCTTCAATGCATTGTATTTCACCTCTAAAATGTAATTGATTCGTATTACATTTGATTCGTAGATTGCGTGCGAGGTGGCGATTTCCTGGGTAGTTTCATGAGCAACAAATGGTTCAGTCAGTATTTAATCCCTGTGCTCCGAGTATTTACTCAAGAAAAAATGTTTTACAGCGCCATTAGCATGGAGTTTAAAGTGGTTTGCCTTGCGTGCTATCTATCTAAAACATGTTTGATGGAAACCTGTGATTAACTTTGGTAGAATCCATAAAGCCTGACATAAACGTTGGTTGCATCCATTAGAACCTTTGAAGAACATGGCGTCACATTGACTGTATGCTATTGCAGTATATCAAAAAATGGTGTTAGGAACAGTTTTTGTTTGCAAATAAAAGTAATTGTTACTGTGAATTAATCCATCGTTTCACTAATGTCTGTTTTTAGACAATCATAACTTCGGATTTTTTTCTGATTGAATTCAATGTAGGAATTAATAGTACAATTATTGCTGGTTTGTATGGTTATTTCAACATAGTACCTGTTAACTTCTATCGCAATGCAATTCATTTAAACATCTGAAACGTTAAACAGCGGATTAAGAAAAATTCTAAACTTTGATTAATTTAAATGGATAAAATTATGCCAGTAATACAAAACTTAAAGATCATAACATTATTGGCAATAAACACTCAACACAGCCCAACAAAAGTTAAAAAAGTACTAACATTTAAGCTAATTTTCGTGTTCAATAAACATTTGTTACCGTTGTTAAGAGAAATTGAATTTAGCCACGCAACCTTTCAAACCGTTTTTGGCCATGTTGTAGCCACATGAAAAATGATGTCTATAATTTTAACAGCAAGTAATGTTTTTAAATATTTATCCTGAATGACACTGTTTTACCGTGTTTTACCATTTACGTTCCAGGCTTGTATAAAACATTGAATTTACCTAAAAATTACACTTTTCATTGCATCTAACGTTTTTTTTAAACATATTTTGTTTCTGATAAAACCAACATTCATCCCACATTGCTACAATTTCCTGCATGTTTAAACCAGCTGGACTCGAGTAGTATTTATAATTGACAATATAATTGCATCACATTTCGGAAATCTGTGTACAAATGAAATCCTCTATGCAAAAGAAATGCATTTTAATTATTACAGTGTTTGCATTTAAAAATGCAAAATGAAATCTTGTCTTAGTCTGAATGCATTCATTTTGCATATGGTATGCATTTCAATTTTTTTTTTAAAAAAACATACGATCATTTCTAATTTCCTGGGGATGCATTGTTTAACTTCACATTGCATTCCCCAATACCTGCAATCTATTTGGTATGCTACATTTATGTTTGTGGTATATTTGTAAGAAATTAACCAAAAATTAAAAATTATTTAAAATGTGACTATAGGAATGACATAGTGATATCACTAGTCCAAAAAAACACAGTTACTACATATAGTGATATCACTATAGAATCGTATAGTTCTTTTCACCAGGGTTTATTGGACAGAATGCTCAACCCTTTTCTGCATCCCCATTTGTTTCGGCTGCTTATTGATGGCCGCCAGAACCAGCTTTGTCTCCATCAGCGCTCTTCGACGCCGAAAATATTGAGACTGCATTATTTAACCAATGTTTATGTTTTTCCCCCATCATCCTTGTCATTACAAGGGTTTTTTTCTCGGCGACGTATCGCGCACTTGAGTGACAAATAGCCATAAATAATAGGCTGCTGGTGGACCGTAATGGATTGTCTCGTTGAAAAGCTCATTTCCCGTGGGCCTCCTATCGGAAATGTCACCTTGCAGTATGTTTTAAACATGCCAGTCCAGCGTCCATTGTTGTTTGTTTCCTGGAGACGTGGAGGGAATGCCATCTGCCGCTTTCTTAAATTTCATTACAATGGACTTTGGCGGTCAGGCTGACCCTCGCGTGCCCATAAATACCTTATGCAACGACTCAATGCTCCTTTATTTATTTAGTCGATGGGCCAGTTTATCGGGACTCCGATTATCCGTAATCAATCGAATCGAGGCAAAGCTCTTGGTTTTTAAACGTTTTTCTCTGCTAGGGAAAAGGTGGGAGGGAGAGGGCATCTGATGTAACTGCGGGTGGAATGGTGCAATAGTTTGGTATGTTGTGATGCAATGTTCTGTTATGTTCAAAATTTGATATCGGTTGAGCGGAGTAGTTTCTGTAAACTGCATCAGTGTAGAGGGGTACCAGCGAAAGATCAATATAGACAATGAGAGATTCAGCTTAGATCATGCCCTCCACACTAAGGAAAAGATGACTGTTTGATTCTATGCTGATAGCACTATATATATACTACTGTCATCAGTATGATCAGTGAAATCTCAATGATAATATTATATTGACAGTGGTTCTTTGGACTGCTGTTATCAGTATGGTGATAACATAGTAATATCACTATACATAGTGAGTGTTTTTACACTGCTGAATCAGTATGCTCAGTGAAATCTCAATGATAATATTATAGTGATATAACTATAGATAGTGACATGGTGGTTCTTTGGACTACTGCCATCAGCATGCGCAGTAAATTCACTATGATTATATAATAATGATATCACTATGTATAATAAGTGTTTCTTAGACTAATGATATCAGTATGCTCAATGAAATCTCTATGATCAGATTATAAGGGTATCACTTTTCGTAGTGTCATTTTTTGTAACGTAATTATAAACTAATAAAACGAATCCTGTAAAAGCTGGTAAAGTTTTGAAACATATCGTGGTCAATTTAGTTAAAACAGCAGGCCTATAATATGCTTTTATGAAAACGGGTTTTTACAAAATTGTGGAAATTGTAAGTATAGTGAACATCTACACATAATTCTCGATTTCTTTTAAACTTTACAAACTGTAAGATTACATCTAGTACGTTTCAGTTTTTTGACCATCTTTACTAGCTTAATTGTTATTGTTTGTACTTTGTAAGGGTACTGACACACTGTAGATTTTTTATCGAGCTTCCCTAGGGCAGTTCAAGTAGTAAAAAAATTACAGTTCAGGTAATCCAATTAACGGTATTTCCAAAGATGAACATTGTTGATGTCCTTGAGGCTTTTAATAAACTTTCCATTTTTTGATTCTAGAGGGCGCCAGCGAAGAGGACTTCAAGGCCATTGTGGGCGAGGCGATAACCATCCCTTGCCAGGTGGGCCCCAAGGACCAGTGCGGGGACATGCACAGCGTCAAGTGGTACCTGGGCGACACCAAGATTGCCATATACAGCGCCGAAGACGGAAAAACGGCGCTATCTGGAACCTTCCAGCCGGACAGAGCCTCATTTCTGCCCAACAAGGACCCGCCCATCTTATGGATAAATAAGACTGAACTGAACGACGAAGGGACGTTCCGTTGTGACGTCACTTACATCCAGCTCAAGAGCGGATGTCCGGTGGTTACAACGACGCACATGAAAACACTGGGTAGGAAAACTTTGCTTCTAAATTCTTGTGTTTTGCTGACCCTAGTTGGAGGTTACCTTTATGATCCATGGTCAGATGTTTGGTTATGAAGGTACCTTAAAAAAGGGTGTTAAAATATGATATGCAGTTATAACGTCTGCATATCATGATTGTGGCGGCAGTGACCACGTTCTAATTGCACATTAACTTTTAGACTACCCTGGTGTAGGGGGGTTAAAATGTTTGAAATATATATGTGCAACTTTAGAACGACGCAGTGAGGTTGCCTGGTCTCTAAATTTGAGTCGTATACGTAATGGTAAATGTCTTCAATTGAATTTTAATCTTAGTATCCTACTGCTAACAAAAATGCAATATGATAACTATGTGAAGGTAAAACGTATAATTTAACAAATTACGTGTTTAACCTTCACTTTTTTCTTGAAATATTTTGTTCAATTTTAAAGTTTTTTATCGACTTGGACTTTGTCTGATTATGCACATTCAACGGATTTGTTGTATCACGTGATACACGTGGTATATAGTTCCAATTCATGAAGTTTTCAACTAAAGTTTTGGAATGCTAAGTGTGGCAGATTTAAAATTAATCAAAGTTTGAAAAAAAACGTAAAACAATAAGATTTTTAGAAACTTTTTTCAATTAAATTCGAACTAATGTTCGGTGGCAGATTTCAACGTTTTGGAGAATATCCTCTTAATTAATATCCCTTTTTGGGGTAACACACATAATTTTGAACTCATTTTAGTACATTGCGTTTACAAGCAAATTTCGCTTTACAAAGTATGGGCAAAAATTCGCGTTTTCGGATTTCAGTTTTCGAAGATTCTCGCCTACCGTTTGCTGTTAATTGACATTCGTCATCAGATTTCTGCAGAAAAATATTGGCTAAAATCCCTAACTTGTGATTACTTTTTTGCAATCTTTTTCTATTTGTTGCTGAAAATACGACGTTATCATTAGCCACAAATGTTCTAATTTGTCCGTTTTACATCAATTCTAAAAATGTAGACATTGTTGCTATTTGTAATTCAACTCAATACCCTGCTGTCAGCGAAGATATGCCAGATGTTGGTTGTAATCTTTCAACCCAGATACGTTTTTCTTTATTATTCAATTCGATATTTACCATTATCGTTGTCGAACTGGATTTCTGTTGGAAGAGAATTACTTCCGGGATAACTCCTCATGAGGGTACCTCCTTGATAGAAATACCTGACCACAGTATGCTAGGAGGAAAATAATGATTAATTTTTTGCATGGTATGGCGTATTTCATTTCACGTGGTTACAATGAAAAACAGATTGCTTTCCTCTGATATGAAAAAATAAGTAAAAAAAAATGCTTAAATCCGCTGCCATTACGTCCTTCCGAAGAGCTCCCGTTTATCGGTGGCCACATCTGTTCGTCCTGTTGGGGTCAGGGGCCAAACTTTGAAGGCTTCGAGAATTAGGGCTAAGAAGCTCGTATTCCAGTGATTAACAGAAGACCGAAGCCATTCCAGTGCGGTTCATTATTTTCGATGCCAGCGGCCCCCCAAAATGATTTTTTTTTGGTAATAAGAACGGCATTGATTTTCGGTTGCGGAAATAATTGCATCTGCACTCGGCAACTCTGACGTTGATTTACTCCCCAGTCGCCCAGGTCCTTATTCCTTATTATTCCATCGTCTTGCGTTTAGCGTAACACGAGAATCCAATATCGGTGGGTTAATATTTTTAGCATTTTCGACCCACATATTTTTTTGGTTGTTCTGCCTTGTGGCTGTGGACCATCTGCCAGGGTTGTTTTATGCGTCTTGGATAGCGGTTTTCTGCAAGATTGGCCAACCCCATGAGCCACTGTTACCAATTGATGGCCCATTGTTTATCGACGGAATAATAAATATCCCGGGGATGTCCAGGAAGTACGGCACCTGTACAATAGACAAATGTGCGAAAACAAGGATGGTCATAAAATGAATATGGCAGGAATTGTCAGTTTTGATAATGATTAGCTTAAAGAATTAGCTTGAAACTTATTGAAAATGCGTTCATGTGAAGGAAGATCCTGTGGTGTTTTTGCCAAATTCTCAAACTCCAGTATAATGTTTCTATAATTGCAATATTCTTTAATGAAATATTTGAGATATGTATAACAATTCTTGAGGTTTTTGCATTGTTTTTTGCTCTCAAATACCTTGCTTTGAGATTTGCTATTTTTTTCCGAGTAAAATATTCATCCGTGGATGTCCTTAAGCAGTTAATTTAATACAAAGGTATTTCAAGATGTTTAATTTTTTTCGTCTTTGAATTAACTCGATAACAGTTAATAAGATCATATTTTTATTAAATAATTCATTGTAATTTCAAAAACAATTTCGAAGTTTTGCGAAAAGTAATATCAAGGTAATTGCAAAAAATTATTTCAAAGTAATATAGTAATTTAAATTTGATGGAATGTTTAAAATTCTAAAAAAAGTCGAACATGATATTTCTCCGTTAAATTCGAATGTTTACTTAGTTTTCAGTTTTGAAACTATTGACATTATCAATTAATATGGCGATCATTTAATAACTTGAAAGTTATTTTTCTTAAAGACTGACGGAAGGTGCAAATTTAATTTCATGCAAACAAGTATCAACAAAAGTTTTTGTCCAACCAAACAAATGTACTGAATTCATTGTGAATCAAATTTTTTCTTCGTTTTTGTTTAAATTAATATTTTTATTCATATTGCAATTTAACTGTTTGACCCTATTCAATTCTTATCATTTAATTACACGAAATAGTCAATACGTTTATTGCATTTTGTTGGTATTTTTGTTCCTACCTTCATAAGGAATTGCAGAAAATGATTCGACACGTGCAGTTCTTTATTTCCCTGAAATAAACCTGAAACAGCCTCATTTAAGTCATTGCAGCATTTTTGTGTGCCCTGAGACCTACTTTAGTTGATCGTTAAGTAAATAATTGCATACTAAAACCACCAAAAGTCACTCCTGTTTTATGAAATGAATATATTTATGAAATGTGTTTCCCTCAAGTAAAATAAATTCTGGGCATTAAAACGGTGCATTCGCGGAATTTATGATGCGATTTGAGATGTAATAACGTTTCGCTCTATTTATGAGTAATGTTTCTATTACGTATTTGTTTAAAAATACTCCATCGCTTCAGGAGAATGCAACCGGAAGTAGGCCCATTTTCATAGGCCGTATTATCAAAAAAAAAGGCAAACAATGGGCTCTTGTATCGCCAATTCCAGTCTGGCAAAATCCTGATCAATAGCCGATCATTTTATGAAATTTATCCTGACGTACGTTATGGATGGCCCCTCGACGTTCAAGTTAGGCAGGTCCCGGGCAAATGTGTTCAATTTTCGCCGGAGTATCGATGAAATGATTACTTGAAATATTATCAAAGCAGGGCTCTGATAAAGAGAATTGGAAAGCTAATGATGTATTGCCAACATCTGCCATAACTCAATGGGCTGCCAACGACTTGAAAAAGAAAAGGATAAAAAAAGAAAACGATTTGTCACCCACCCTGCTGCATTCATCGTTTTGGAATTATGTCATCCATAAATTTGTCATCATTTGGCAAGAAAGTCTTTTGCATTTGGGAGGCTTTTCTTTTAAAGTGTGAACTTTTGGGGCAGACGCAAGAGTTACGAGCGTCTTGGTGGCAAGTCCTTAACATTTTGCGAATTAATCAGATGTTCAAACTATGCAAAATTTAATATTTTAGAGTGGATGAAATATCTGCACGCGGGCTAGTTTGAAAACGGTGTTGCAGTTCAGATTCTCCCTGAGCTTTGTTTTAGATTGCTGTATTTCTTCAAATGAACTGTCTGTCTCCTAAAATGTGGAAATTGAAAGGATTTGTTTATTTACCTTTGACCCTTAAGTGACATGGGGGACATTTGAAACATGGACAATTTGTTCGAATTTAAGTTGTGATAAAATTACTTCTATTTCTATATCTGTTGTTTGGGGGAATTATTTCGAAATTCCTTCCCTTCGACATTCTTTTTATTTAATATTAATTGTAAAAAAATGTTGTAAAATTACGTAATTTCTCAATTTATTTGGCCTCCTGTAGAATTATTCTTCTACTAGTTAGAGCTATTAATAAAAAAAATGGAAAAAGCAACCAATTGGTTACTTTAAAAATAAATTTCATGTTTAATATTTATATAAATAAACTTGACATTTTTAGATTACAAAAAATGTTGCAGGTCTTGGTGTAGAACCATTTATAACCAGGGCCGCCGAGAGGACTTCTGGGGCCCCGGGGATATACTTCTTGCGGGGGCCCCTGCCAAGAGCGTGAAAAA
>JAQIXS010003385.1:0-18350 GCA_034700785.1 Rossiulus vilnensis
ATAACTCGAAATTCGGATAAGTCGAATATTTTTGGGGGTCCCCTGCGACTTCGAGTTATCGAGGTTCCACTGTATCATGATAACTGGAAAGGTTAGTGCTTCTTGGTGGCCCTTTAATATGGTCCTCATGACATCAAGTTTTTAACTGATCTTGGGCAACTGAAAATGCAGAAAAAGCAGAATGAATTTTCGTGTTCCAAGAATCTGTTTGCCATATTCGGTAAGGCTCATTTTGAAGAGAGTCCAGTGCGTTTTCTACATGAATAAGTGGGATGGGAAGCTGTAGGCTCGTGTCTGGTAATTTAACTTCTATTACTCAACACAGAATCGACAGCCCTGGTCCCATGCCATAGCATCCGTCTTCGTATCGATCAAGGGATGTGCAAGTCGGGCAAAGTCCTTAATGAAACAATGATATTAGCCAGTCAGACCCAAGAAACTATGCACGTCTGTTCGCGTTTTTCTTTGAGTTTTAAGTTCATCATTACACAACTGTCATCAGATGATGCAAAATTCAGACTTTTTCATGTTAATTTCAAGTACTCACTACGTCTTTCTTTTCATTATTAAGGAGGTGAGGGAATGGCAGTCAGAAAATTTTGCGTTACGAAATATGTAACGAAAATGACGGTATATGCATAGGCCTATATGGAAAATGTGCCAAGCAGGACATATATATGACGTCATAAGCATATGGGGATAGTGGCAGATCAGGGCATATCTACATGTATACAGCCAGAGAAAGTGTTTTTTTCCGCTAAAGACACGTTGTGCGAATGTACGGCCACTTGAATATACATGTAGCTAGCAAGTCGCAGGCTTCCGATAAAGCAATTATAGCACAAATAGCATGGCTTTCGGCATAATGGACCAATCCTACATGGTCAAAATAAACACAGCCTTGACATTAAGTATTTGAAGCAGCGGTCAATCATTTTAACGTGGTGGGCACATAAGCCAGGGCACCATGATTTCGCCTTAATCCTCCGCGAGAGAGAAGGTTATATAGACTGCTGCATTTTCATTTGTAGTCCAGAGCTGTTGAAAGTGCTTCAAAAATGAATCAACATTGATTCAGCCAATGAATTTTAAGGAGTGGACGCTGACTGTAGGCGACCTCTCATCAAAACAAGGGGCAGTACTCGTATCAGTCATGGTCATTGACGCCGACATGGTCATGATGGTGTTGGTCAGCGAAGTTCGTTGTCTTGGCTTCGCAGCATTCATGCGGTTGGAGGACAAACAACGATGAGGCGGAATGCGACTCCTAGCGCCCTAGAGTTGCATCGATCGGACGCCAGTTGCAAAACTTGCAAAGTGCCCATCAGACAATCGCCATTATTGTAAAGAGATACGCGTCTACATGACAGGCGAGCAACACATGCCACTTATTTGCCCGCCGACATGGGGCAATTAAATTCCACGGAGCAAACATGCGGGTCATTTCGGCAGGTTTCCATTGCGCAGGTGTCCATCAGTGTCAGCGAATCGCAGTGATAGATAAAATGCATTCATTACGCTGACCTTTCTTGATGCACAATGGCGTGCATAATTACAAATCCATTGAATATATAAGCCTGCTTCGCATCTCTCACATTTAAAGGCGCCTCGAGCATGGCCTTCAATCTCTAAATGCCAGTAAGGAGTGTGTAGTTCCTTTAGAACATGGGCTGCTTTACAGGAGTTCGACTTCAAGAAATCAATGGTTACATCCCCCACTCCTGGTGAAGAGATCAGTATTTGATTCTCTATATGATTCTATACTGCTATCATTATAACATTAGTGATCACTACATACAGTTTTTTTGACTGCTGATATCAGTATGCTTAGTGGTAACGCTATTATAGTGGTGGTTGGACTACTAATATCAGCACGGTTAGTGATATCACCTTTTTAAAAAAAAATATCACCGCATATAAGTATCTTTGTACGGATATGATACAGATTTTACGAGATTTTTTATGGATAAACATACGCTCTATTGGTAATTCTGTTTAGCACGGATTTAATTAACCACACAGATGAGGTGTAACTAGTTAATAATGATTTTTTTATTCCTCCCGATATCACATCACGCTTATTTTCAGTCAATAGAGTACATGTACTCAGTTGAATTAAATTACGACTTGCATTTTCATCAGAAGCAAGAAAACGTAGAAATACGTATTTAATAGACATTTGCTTTTATAAAAGGGTAGATGAAAAGGAATGTTCTTCAACAACATTTCCACATTTTAACATATGTTGCGTAAATTTACTTTAAAAAGGACATTAAGGTACTACTTTATTAAATACTAACATGCATTTAAAATATGTCATTAAATTTCCGTCGCATACGTATTTTACACATTTTGAAGGAAACGGATGTTTTTATTTGGACGTTTAGATGCATGAACCGTGTAATAATAACAACAACTGGTTAGGTAATTAAGTAAGTAGGATATTTGGCATGATGCAGAATATCCTCTTTAGTTTTCCAGAATGGTACGTAAACAACTCAATAAACAACATTTTTAAAACGCACACATTTAAAAGATGTCTGCGAATTAATGTCTATCCTTAAAAGTCATTCCAATTAAAGTTGATGTTTTTGTACGTAATTTCTATCTTACGTTTAGGTAATATGTATTATTATTAATTACACAGAAGTGATTTATAGAAATGACATTAACATTAGAGCTAGATCATGTTTTTTATCTAAAACATGTAGAGTTTATGTAAGTAATGCTTATTACCATTGAGCAAGGTGCTTTGGCGCTCAAAATATTAAAATTTAGCGACCCATTGTGTTGTTTCATACTGAATTTCATAAGATACAGTATCTAAATCCCAGCTGAATGCATATTTATAACATAGTTTAAAAATTGTTAAAGAACGTCCATATCTAGTGCCTATGGCCACATGATTTCCTAACTAGGATATCCTCTGAGCATCCATAGTAATCAAATCTGTCAAAATACACACCCTTAATTCGTTAAAATCTGGTACTTCATATGCTTAAGATAACCACACATTATACAATAGTAAGTATCTCCGCTTACGGAGACGTCTCCATTTAAATGTCGTTGCGAGGCATCAAATTTGCATAAACTGCAAAAAAGCGATTAGCTATACGGGTTCCAAAAATCACAAAATCAAATAGACAAAAGAGGATTTGCTGACAACTTTTGAATGGCATGCGCAATCACAATAAAGCCAATTAGTTCACGTTAAGCTTATCATCGTTCAATCCCTTTCAGCGAAAGAAGCAGTTTTAATCCATTTTATAAAAGACGTCTAAAGCATTCAACATAAAATCAATGTCACTGAAGCATTTCTTCTTTGGCTCATGAAAAATTCATGCATTTGTCGGGTGTTCCATTCTGAGATGGCAATCATTCACGTCAGAGATGGCAAACGAAGTAAATAAGCCTTATTCCTGTATTGGCAACGTTCAAGTTTAACCGAAATTACGTGCGTGAAAAACGACAGAGATAAAAAACGTACTGTTGCAAATATTGTGTTGACATCTTCTTTGCCAGCTTCGAAAAGCTAAAAATGCTATGTCGAATATTAAATTTCGCAGAGATTGAATCACTGGCAACATTAGATTATTTTGATTTACTTTTTATGATAATTTTTATTATGACTTTCAATTCGACCCAGTTTTGTATAAGCCAAAATGCGTTTCAAATTTATACAAAAACTTTTAGCATGTAACAGGGTTGCTGCTTATTCTGATCAAAGATGTAAAAAAGTTTCAATTGTCATTTGAAATACTTTAAGGCAATAATGTGATGGGGTAATATTGCGTAAAACATCAACTTTTTGGGGTATTAGTCAATATTTGCGAGATTTTCTCAAGCAATCATTTACGTAACTGAGTTAAATGGAAAATAGATTTGGATGATTATTTAGAGAAACCTGTGAGTGCGCCAACTAAGTGCAAAAGCATATTTAAGGGGGTACTTGGCATTTCCTCGAAGTTATGCTGCAAGCACCTCTATGACCAAACACGAAGTACAATTGTACTACCAAATAACGCCACATTCACTCGCAACATCCAGTGACTCGTTAAACATCATTCAAGGACATTTCATATTCAACATGTAATTCCCGTTTTAAAACTGAAAAATTAATTAAGTCATCGAGGAAAGGTTACAATGTACTTAGTAACTGTTTAGCTTGCACAACATCCCTTTAGCCCAACTCAAAAGGCAAAAACATCTACATTTTTCCTTTCAATACTTGTTCTAATGGCTAAATTCATCGTTTTCTGTGAAGAATTAGTTATTTAATAGGGTCAGATTATTTTGTTATACTTTTAAAATGCCCCGCTTATTTATAAAAATAATACAATTGAAAAAACTTGGGGATTACCTATTTCCGATGGTGGAATAAGTTTTTGTTTTACTTTATTTAATTGCTTTATATAAATAAACGTGACCCTAGCGAACGATAAATTCTATATGAAAAAAATAAATTTAGCAATTATAATTAGTAGTTTATCTGAAACAAAAACAAAACAAAAACGCATAATTTTTTGCATGGTGGGTATCCTATCAACTCAGTCTTTAAGATGGCTATTTTAGTACAAAAGGTTTTGTTTAAATAGCGTTTGTTAACGTACATGTAGGTGTTCATGCATCAGGCGTATCGCCTTCAAACCAACCCACATATCCACATAAATGACACATACGTAGGTTATTTGCTCATGAAACGTAAGTCAATACAATCCAAACGTAACACCACTGAGGCCATCGCCTTCTGGCTGAGGTAATAAAAAGTAGATTTCACCAATGAAACTTAATTCTCCATATACATATTCAAATCCAATCCTTGCCACACAAACATCACATCACAAACACAGCAGCTAAGACGCGATTGATACGCCATTATACGCAACTTTTCAACTTTGGTAATTCCTTCATCCTAACTTATTTATTTTTATTTGTCTGTTGTCCAATTGCATCCTTGGCATCATCGGACATGTAAATTGCGATACTTGTCAGGCTTTTGCAGATGATATACATTCACAAAGAATGAAAGGTGAAGGAAGATTGCAGGCTCTAACGTTTTGTTACAACGAATTTGGATGAGTGCAAAAGCAAAAAAGTCAAACAAGAGATGCAATTATTTTAAGTATGCGGTCGGGCGAAACGCGTGTAATTAATGGAACGCTCGCATAGAGATGAGAGAAGATTAGTATAGGCTCATCAGTTTACGAGTGAAATACTGCAGGAAACAATGGATAAGAAATGTGCTATGACACGTAAGAAACGTTCCAAACATTGGCAGCTACCACTGGCATGTGTCAATGTGACATGCAGCGTGCGGTCTGAGCAAATATCACTGAAACTCATGTCTAAGAACAACATGATGTTTAGCTAGTTTATAAACTTGATATAAAAAGGAGCAGAGAATTTGCATTATTTCCTCCTCTTAATGCTAAGCCAAAACGATGCCCTACAAAAAAGGCACATTTTTGCTTCAAACACTGATCACACTTATAAAATGTATTTTTACAGTGGAGAAATGATCGTTATTTTTATTTTTATCGCATTAAAAATGTTCCATTTATGAAAAAAATTAAATACATCTAAAGGGGAAAAAACTGCGATTTTCGGAGATAGGTTTCTCTCATGTTTATAATTTATTTCATAAATAAATGAACAAAATATCTTGTATATGCAAGATAATGCAGACACTAGTGGACAACCAATTCTACAAGGATAAATTTGGCATTTATAAGAAGTATTTCACTCGAAAATGTGTAGTTTATTTGCATAGTGGATATTCTTTTGGGGTTTTACTTAAATCAGCGAGAAGCATTTGGCATTTCACATGCATGCATTGCGCATAATTGGATTGTAATCTTAAAAGTTGAGTTTTAGAATCTAATTTCATGAAGTGTTACTCACATACCGGCAACGGTAAGCGAAATTAAATTTACTCTGTTTTTCTAGTGTTTGGGTTTTGACAAAAATCAACAGCGATAAAGAAATTAATGTCAAAACTTATATTAAAGATATAAACTTAGAGTGCCCAGTGTCTACAACTTGATACACTAAGGTCTAAGGGTCGAATAGGTCTTTCTACAAAATGTAATTACCCTGAAAATCTATAATTGGTTAAGGAAATCTTTAACCGTAACCATCGCATTGATATGCATTAACTTGTCATTCGAATTCACTTAGGAAACTTCGACCTCATTCTGATTCGTACTATTAGTCCCATTTTTGATTCCCATTAGACGTTGGCATGCACTCCTGAAGTATAGCCTTAAGCGTTTAGTTTGAAATTCAATTTAGTAAAGATGTTGTGACTTTGATTCCTTTGGCATATGGATTTAACCCCATTTCAACATGGCGATTTTTTCTAGCAGTAAGAGTACTGAGTTACTTTGAATTTAGTGCAATTTGGTTTAAAGGTTTTGCTGGTTGATTCAGTCACAATCACAATCCAGTGCTGGAATCTTGTTTGAATGTATATCTCGCAATTCAAGTAATTTTGTTTGCTGTCGTATTTTGACGCACAGTATATGTAATGCAACAGCATTGACTTTAACTTCCATTGAATATTTTGCCTAACTACCTTATATTGATATAATAAATTCAGTAGAATTTTAAAGAGACTTCAAGGACTTCAAACTGACTTTTAACTTCCAATGAGTTACAAAACACTATTTCGTATCTCATTATAAGTCATTCCTTAGGTCTTTGAAGTTAGAATTCCCACCGATGTAATAGAAGCTCCACTGAAGTCTGATTTGGTTCTTGAAGTGCCATTGAAGACCCACTTGTGTCCCTGTGACGTTACGCCACCTTGAAGCCATCATAAAGGCAAAGTCCTAGAGGCAACATTATTTAAAAAATGTATTATGTACACCTTCAGGGCTTTGCCTGACTATACAAATCGGTTTGAGGTCTTTCGAGTTAGAAGGTCTATTGAAGTCATGGACGCTTCACTGAAATGTTTTAACTTTTGAAGTCTCACTTGATTCACTGTGACGTTACCCAAAAGCTGCGTGGGTGAACAGACAGACGTTGGTCCTTACCTTATCATATGGGTATAATTTTGTTACTCAAAACGTACCAAAGAGCTTTGGACTTTTTTAATCCTAGCATATTTTATATGCCTGTAACTTGTTTTTTTAAGCATACACGTGTAAGATATTCGGAGAGGCTTCATCTCTTAAAAATTGTGTTCACCTTCAGGGTTTTTTCCTGGCTTTAGTGGGACTTCAAATTGACTTTCCAACGAGTTTCAAAACACTGTTTCGCAACTCATTTAAATTCAGCCTGAAGTCCTTGAAGTTAGAAGTGTCACGGATTTAATGGAAGCTCCATTGAAGTCTGATTCAGTTCTTGAAGTCTCATTGAGCTCCCACTGGAGTCACTATGGCGTTACCCTAAATGGGTGGGTGACTACCCTGGTGGAAAGCTCAGTGTAATCAGTGCAGTAAATAACAGTACAAATATCCCGATAATAAAAAATGTAGTGATGTCACTAACCATAATGATATTAGTTGTCCCAAAAACCACTATACTAGTGATACCACTGAGCATACAGATATCAGCAGCCCCAAAAACCAAAAAAGTATATAAATATCAGTTGAGAATCACATACTGATCTTTTCTCCATGATAGACATACTTTGTTCAAAACCTTTACATACGGGTGTAATATTTTAATTAATGCGTACCAAAAAGCTTCTGACATTTTTAGTCTTCGCATAGTTTTATAACTACTAGCAATATTTCTATACTCGTACCAATTCAGGTATTGTCTTCGACAAATTGTGCAACCCAGCAGTAAAGTTGTTCCGCCAAGAATCTCATAGATCGTTCCGTTGTTCTCTTCCAGTTTTCGGATCTGAAGATGAGGAGCGCTTAGTCCGGGACCTGTTTCGCGGCTACAACAAACTCATTCGGCCAGTACGGAATATGTCGGAAACGGTTATAGTCCAATTCGGCCTGTCGTTCATCCAGCTAATCAATGTGGTAAGTGCGCCGGAATAAAAGCATGTTCGCCTGCCCTGTTTTATTGCCCGCCACGCTGAAAACAATAAGCGATTCTTTATTGGGCTTCGCGCGCTCCTCGAAAGGGGGTGGCCGAGCAGCTTGATTTATGAATATTTGGCAGTTATACTGCCATCAAAGAAAACAGTTTCCTGTTAGTGTACTTTGTTACTCGATACCTAAGCGCCAAACAAATGCAGGTTCCCCTCGTACGCATCCATAATGGAAGGGATAAGTAATGTCTTCGACTGATGGAAACGGCGAAAAATTGAGTTATACATAATTACAGCCAAATAGCATTTTCCTCGCTGTTCTTGCTCTCCAATTTTGGGGAACATGAACACGAAGGATGCCGGACCACCGCATGAATATTAGCCACGAGAGAAATTCATTATTGAATTATTCGGCAAGTAGAAACTGAGTAGCGGTTTTGAATCTTAATCAATTTCATACTGTGTTGTTCAAACTATTGTCCACAGAAGGTCCACTTTTAATACTTGCCTTGGTGAAAAGATCAGTTCACATTAGAACAATAGATATTAGTCGAAATATACTGATATCAGTAAAACGTTTAGTGATATCACTAAGCGTATCAGTATTCCAAAAAACACTGCCACTATATGCATGCATAATAAGTATTTCTTTATAAAATTATCATATCACTTTATATAGTTATCAGTGTAGAATTATATACTAAAATTTTTACCAGGTTATGGTGTGTTGTTCTTTATTATTCGTGAGCTTTTTTACATAAATGTAAGCTAGAAATTTGTCATTTCCGACGATTGCCCCTATGAAGTTTATTTTATTTAATTTTCTCTACAAAGTTCTAAAGAAAGTACAATAAATTGCTTTATTGGCATTGTAAGTTTATTTTTAATACACAATGTAATAGTAATTTGGAAATTTTAAGAAATGCCAAGAGCAATATTTAAGAGCATTTTTTAAAATGTTTTCCTTTGGCATTTATTGAAAATTTTAAATTTCTATCAAATATATTAAAAGTACATTGTTGATATGTATCTATCAAAATGTTACATCTACTGCACGTGTACAATGTCATATTTAATTTGCTTAAATCTACACGCACTGTACAGTATGCATGTTGTCCCACATATTCTCATTACCAACGGTTAGACAACAAAATTGGAAATAAAATGTTAAAAAAACGTTTATGAAAAGAAAATATGATAGGGAATGATTTTGAGAGCCTGGACAGTTGTAGAATAATGTTAAGAACACTCGGTAATAGTAAGGATGATAGAAGCATTCAATACATAAATATTTGAAACCTTCGACAATGACAGCAAAAAAGAAATCATTATACAACGTCTTTTCTAGAAACTTTTCCAAATAATACGACTCATCCTGTCTGTTCGTAAATTCTAAAACTCTCTGGAGATACGACAATAGTAAAGTATATCGCATAATGCGAAATACAACTGTCTAAATATTTATAGATGTCCACTTTCTTAATATCTTTCTAAAAGTCCATTTATCATACAGGACAAAGTATTGGGCTACTATCTCAACATCATAAAACAAGGTAGACATTCTTTCGAAATATGACACTTCTAGGGTAATGTAATTTATTTCCTTTGAAAATTTACTTGTCACAAAACGGATAATTTCACATCAATTTTTTTGCTATTTCCACGTCAAGCTATTTCCTATACCAGCACAAGCGCTAGGCTTTATAAATCTTCAAATACAAAAAAATTCGCTGACCATAATAGTACATGTACATTTCTTTGAAATATACTTGAAGGATATTTACGTTAGGCTCTTGACTGGTTTAGCCATATTGTGCACTATATAGAAATATCATCTTTAATGTTAGAATTCGTATTTGATAACATATACTTATATCATCTAGTACATGTACATGTAAGACAACATGCATTCTGTTATGCTATAAATCCCATCATTATTTCTTAAAGACCATTCTCTGAAACATATTTACACTAACTACTTACATTCCAAATTTTAATGATCCAATAAACATAAGTTATCATAACATTTGTCAATGTTGTTGCTGAACGCACTTTTAAAAATACTTCAAAAGATTAAAATTACTTTTTTTTCTAGGATGAAAAAAATCAAATCATGAAGTCCAACGTTTGGTTTAAGCTGGTAAGTAAAATAATTCCTTAATTATATTATGTAATTACTGTAAGTAGTCACAATTCCACATCAATAAAATATATAACTGTAATGTTTCTTCCTAAAATCGTCTTACTGTAATTCAACCTAAACGTTTATTTGTGAGCGATTATAAGCGGAAAACAATCGTCAACATGATATTGCGGTCTAAATATTTTTAAGCTTGCGAAAAAAACAAACTAAAGGTACATGTAGAATAAAGCGATGGGTAGAAAATAATTTGAAATAAATGATAATTAAGCGAATACTTTGCGAGTAATCAGATTGAACATTTTCTGATTTAAACGTACAAAACGGATTGATAAATTTAATTGCGAGAGTGAATACCATCAAAAACATCAAAGGGAAAATCTGTATTTAACGTTTTTAAGCATTTTTGGATTTCTCAGAAAAATCGATTACGATAAAATACAAAACAAATGTACATACGTATATGTACATGTAGAAATAACCCTAATACATCTTCGATGACTTATTCTTACTATACAAAGCGTATTCATTTCAAGAAATTATTCATTCTCAATAGTATTTCATAGACGGAAGTTTAACTTTTTCATTACCTAGTCCATTTTATCTTTAACGGTTTCTTTACATTAAAATAGAAACTCGATTTGCGAAATGCAACTGCAGTTTGCGAAAAGACGATAAGGAATACTCATAATTATGGATAACAACGAATATGATTCAGACACTAATTGAATGCAATCTTGGGAAGATGGGGTTTTTCAACCTTAAATAATTATATTGAGCTTAGAATTTTATCATAAAGCTGAGTTGTTTACCATTGCGAATTTTTATCAACATACAGTCTTTAGAAAAGAAAGTTCTAAAGATAGGGTAAGTATGCTAAGTATTAAGCAAAGAACCCTGTAAATGTAATTAAAGTTGCATTTTAAAATACGTGTAAGATCACTCCTACGTGGAATATGCTTTGATTAAAATAACGTCATCATTACGGGAAAAACAAGCTTTACCTGTTAGTTATTGAACGTTTCTACAGATTTGCTACGAAATGACATTCTGCTATCATATATGAAATATTTACATAAATATATATGTACATAATGCATGGATACTTGTATTTACAATATGTTTCTAAGCACTGCATTTCTGTTTACATTTGGATTAAAGTATGAGATAGTACTTCTTTCGAATATACAGTTAGTTACTCAAAATACGTGTACTAAAAATAGCAGCATAGTCGGCAGGCCCTGGCCCTCCTGCCTTGCGGCTTATGGTACAGTATATCATTCCAGGATGTATTTATGAGTGGCATTTCCATCTTCGCTACTCAAGACTGAGGGAAATGAGATGGTTATAACTTCAAATTGATCGATAAAGGGTAGGCAACACGTCAACTTTCAAATACGCTACATTTTATAGATCGCCAAAAAATAAGAGGTTTCAAGCATCCAACATTATATTTTCTTCAAGAAAACAAAAACAAAAACGCTGAAGATACACATTCAAGTAGAATAAAAAGATACGAGATCATGTATGGCCTATTTCGCCTTTCGTGTACTAAGAATTTCACTGTCACTTTTTTAAACTAACCGAACAGATAGAAAAAAATGGAAAAATTTAATAACAAATATTAAACTTCGAAGCTCATTGCAAGAAGCTCGAATGCAACGTTTCCTGTACGTGAAACGATTATATCTATTCAGATATCAATATGCAAATGTGTGATTAGTGGGTTGATCACAAACGACATTTTAAAAATTTACAGGTATAAAATTCACGAAATTTACTGGTTAGGCTCAATGGTAAGCCATAATGTGCACAACAATTGAACATTCTAAGTTATTTTGGAATATCTCTTTATAATAATGAATATTTACATGTATATAAGTGTATTAAGAACGTGTACTGAAATGCGCAATGTTTACAGGTGATCTTGTTTAATTACAACAATATTTTACTTTAGCATTCTTTACATTATTGTATGAACAAGCCAGAATATCTGGTTTTGATTTTTTTTAAGGACTTCTTGCATTTTCTCTATTGTTAGCCGTTTTTCAAAATAATTGTGGTGGATTTACTCTTTTAGGGCTTTTGTTTTAAAAAAACAACAATGGGTTGCGCAGTGCTGCGCTTCCTCCCCTGTTACTGTTAACAAAAATCTCTATATTTGCTTGAAAATATTAATACACCACAGCTAGTAATATTTGACTGCCTACTTCTCATTGAAAGGGGTGTAAAAGCTTGGCTAATTGTCCTGCTTGGAGTTGAAACCATGGATGGTATGGTTCTGGGAACCAGCTTGACCATTGACATGAAGTACGGTTGTATGACAACCTGTGATATTTGAAGGTAATAGTAGCCTGAAAGTGAATAAGAATTTGAGAAATACTGAACATAGCACTGCTCGTTACTCCAAAAACCATGGTCAAGTAAGTATTACCACAAAAAGATTTCTCCCCTGACGATGACAGCCGAAGAAACTTTCAAAAGTAGACAAACACTGGTTTAAGTACGAAATTACAATTCGTTTAAGCAAGCTTTTTTGCTTTTTGGAAAATTGAAACAGACAGTTTCCCCAGAAATGTTTTAGTATTGAAATATATCTTTGCATGAAAATCAGCAAATGAAGGTTCGGTCCGGGAGACGAAAATTCATGATGTCATTTGACAGAAACTCAGTTTAGATAATGGCTCCACATAGCCCATTGCGTCTAATAGAAGGCCTAAACTCGATATATAAAACAGTATCAGATTTTCAGTCAGGAATATACATTACTGTGGAGGCCATTACGGCGCCGTCGAATACAGTACTAGTTTTCCTTCTTTTCATCCACATAGTTTTCGTTTTTTTTTCACCCAGAAATTGAAATTGCAGAAGTCTTTTTTGCCCGTCGTTAAACCGGTTTTTGTACCAATATAATGTACATTTTATCAAGGTGGCATTTGACAGATATCTCCCCATTACCATAAGTCGTAATCTTCCCAAAGACATCAATATAAAGCGCAAAAGGACTATCCATTCTGGGGATTTAAACAAAAGGAAAGTGAGCAAGCTCATCTCGAGCAAGAAACGTGCACACGCCCCCACCAAGTTAGTGGAAGATAATTTCCAATTTTTCATGGTGCACTCTAGGTTGTTTTTCATTTCCATCCGGGTTCGGTCAGGGAATGCAAGAGATAGATTAAGCCGAAATTAAAACTGCATTCGGATCTATTTTAACGTAGAGTTTAAGGGGGGGAAAAAACTCGGCCGATTCCCTCGAGATGTTGTTCCGCTTAGTCATAAGGCAAAAGAACCAAATTTATCTCTGGCAGAAATGTGTAATGACGATGGCAGTCAACAAAACCCGGAAACATCGCTCAGCGAAGCAGGAGTGTACCGTTTTTCTAAAACTTTTTCTGTAATTGGAAATTTTATAATTGAACGTCGTTTGTTGATTGCATGGTGTTTTGATAGATGGTGATTGAATCATGTTTTGTGAGGAAAGCATTTACCGATAATTTGCGCTAGTAATTCCTTTGTTGATAGCGTTTAATTTCGGTGACGAAATCAGAAATGCAGAATAACTTTAAATTGAAACGGCTGTTTTTGCTTCTACAAATACTTGCTTATGCTGGTATTTCGTCTCATGGATTTTCCGGATCGTTAGCCGTATTGTTTGTTTTAAGAAAAAAAATACATTATTAGGACCCTTTAGCCTACTACAAAATGCTGACAAAACTAGGGGTATAGATGATATAAACCAGGGGTTCCTAAACTTTTTTGATCATGACCCTAATTTTAAATTACAAAAGCCTTCGCGACCCTAAAAAATTTTTCCTCACAATCTACAAAATAGTCTATAAAAAAGATTTTTCAGTAAAAAAAATGTAGCAATTCAAATTTAAGTCGTTATAAATTCTATAATCACGGAAACAGGCCGTGACCCTAAAAAATCAGCCCGCGACCCCGACTTTGGGAACCCCTGATCTAGACAGTGAATAAACAATATTTCGTGATTATTTGCTAAGCAAGTACCTAAAACACTGTCAACAATAGCAACTCGACCACGATCTAACTTTGGTTAGCATCTTAATCATTCCAGATATTGATAGTTATTATGATTGCTTATTTTTTAAATCGAATATAATTACTTTAATACAAATCACGAAGAGACGGAAGTAGACACGACCAAATGTTTGTTTGTCATCTTAGCATTCACCATGTACACGCTACATGTACTACTGTATATATTTGTTACTAATTGATAATATTTGTTTATTTACGAGAATGTACAATGTACTTTGAAATTCCCTAAAGTTTTTTTTGGTCAGAATCATACGTGAACATGCAACAAAATTTGAAACAAGATTTAGAATAAGTTCATATTAAATTGTGTTCCTTCACACCTTGACAAAATAATACGCGTCTGTTTAATAGCCAAGGAAATGAAAATAAACTCCCTGTAGGGCAGCATTTTCTTTTTATATAGTTCGAGTAAATAAACTAATTTCTTGTCGGTACTAAGCCAATTGTGCACAAAGTGAAATTGAAAATATGTTACGATCCTATTGGCAAGCTTAATCTCATCTTTCGAAATTGCTTCGAATAATGTTTCACAAAATACATTTTGTTAGTATCCTTAATAAATCCAATCAAAAGTACTGGGGCCCACTAATCATTGATTCTATAATCCCTCCAGCTATTGAATCAGATATTAAATTTTAGCGTTTTTTTCAATATCTTTGAAGCTTTGCAAAGAAACAGACGCTCATACAAATTCCTACTACCATAATTTCCAAGAGAAATCATTCAGTGCCAAGTAAACATCAACCACAGAAAATATGGCCTATATATGTGGCAACAATTTGGTAAACCAAAATCAATCGTATCAAGATGGCCACATACACAAATCCGAATTAGAGATTTTCGAACTCTCCAAACTCCAATGAACACACAATGAAAGTCTTTGATGATCGTAGAGGACTGAGTTGAACCTCAAAGAAAGACAATCCACTTAAAAATTGTCGTCCATAAATTCATTTTCTCCAAACATGTTTTATTCTATTTAATAAAATAATTTTTTTAATGTAAATTGAACATACGAGTACATCAAAATATTGTACATGCTAGAAAAAAGATTTGATCGAAAAAAAATACAGAATCTTACTGAAATTAATCGCAATGCTAGAACGATCCACAATTTTTAAAATGTAGTATCGAAAATAACGTTGAAATACATGTACACTGCAAATTAATATGTTTTTAAAGCTATATATCCATAAAGTATAAGACAACCAAGAAGCGTTATAAAATATATCACATTGTTATATTTTTTCTGTTTGTCAACAGTTCTTGAGCATATGTATACCTAAAATACAATAGGCACTGTCAAGATTTTCCGAAAAAAAATAGTTTTAAAAGTTGGTCCCCACGCTTCCTAAATTTTACATATATCGTCTCGTAAATTGAATTCTATCCACGTGAAGTTAAATTCCAAATATAAAAAGAATAAATTCCAAATATAAAAAGAACACGTCGCAATATTTATTTCACAGATGCTTCAATACTGAACTAGCATAATCATTAAAACAACGTTGAGCAAGCTGGTACGTACTGTACATTCTTGCTACAGAGCATCACGCATCAGACATTGTTTACTATATGTTCCATACACGAATTAGTGCAAATTCCGAACATTATCTAGTACTCGCATGAGTCATGCAACATATATTTGTTGACAATAAAAAGTGAGCCCCATGGATAAGGGTAGTCATTCCAATTCGTTTTTGTCAATAAAGCTAATATGTTGTATTTGGCAAACCACACAAGAAGAATCTTGAGCTTCCATTCAAAAGCATTCCAAGTAGAACTGAATCTTCTATTAGACATACCTCATTCCCACAACACTTAAGCAACTCCGAAAAAAGTTATCAGCATTATTTAAAAAATACCATCCGGAATCGACACACCAGGTTGTTCCAGGAAACACCATGATGATATCTGATATTCTCAAGGGCGTTTCACCTCTAGCAGCAGGCTGTTTCTTATTTTATTCCTTGCTAACCTGTCATTCTTACTCACCAGGAAGTTAAGCGATCAGACCTTAGGTCAATGTTGGCACCCTGGGGAACCTCACAAGATCAATTACGGACTTTTTTAAATGCATTTAAGCTCGGGATAAAAAGGTGGTGGAAGTGTGCATACGCTGTATTTATACGAAGTACACCTAATGTCACGTGGTTGTCTTGAGCTAGAAATGCTTAATTAGCCAGATTTGTTTTCGACATGCTAATTTTTTGATCAACGAGTTAATTATTAAGGTTAGTGAATAAGTGAAACTGAGAAACGGATGCCAGGCATGATAGATTCCCCAAACAAATAAAAACCAATCGAATATGTATCACATATTTAAGGTCAAGGTCAATATACATTTCGAGAATCGAAAAGTATTAACCGTAGTTCGCAAACATTACAATATTCCAGCGACAGCCTTCATTATTTTTCTTTGCGTTACCAGTTACCACATCAATAACAATTGGCTTAGTGGCATTTATGCAAAATGCCAACAAATAATGGCTTGATTATATTAAATTAGCGATTCTATTTAAACTATAGCAATGAAAAATATCATGTCTTAGTTTCTGTTCGGAAAATTTCAGTAAATAACGCCAATTTCAATCAATTTAAAAGCGTCAAGCTGCAATGTAATTTTACTTCCAATGTTTAGAGGAAGATGCTAACATGCCATCAGACATAAACGTAATCTCCAAAGGAGAGCCTTAAGCTGCAAAAAACTCAATTAGGAAATGTTGTTGACCACCTCGAAGTAATGGCAAGCGCCTAATAAATTGTGTACAGTATGTGTATACAAACTTGTATTACCCTCGACCACGCGGCATTTATTTTCTAACAGTATGCTGTTAAGAACGAAAGACGGCATGTGACATGGAAATAAATAAGTGTAGTCATATTGCCGCCTCACACTTTGAACTGTTCAAACGTGTTACTACATGTAGATAAGCTACACAAATTGAGAAGATTGGGGTTTTCTGAACAAACTGACAATGAAACTGAAAATGTCAAAATATGACGTCTGCAAATGCGAAGACTGCTAAACGATTCAAATGAAGGAATTCCCTATGTTTGTTGCTGCAGGACTAAGCATACATTGTCTTGATGTTTCTGTTATCTACACATGTTAACTAGCAAAGGTGTCAACTGGATTTGGTACTGTAAATTCCATGACTTTTTCATGTCGTTACATTTAAAAAAACATTTAAAATATGAAGCTTAAAAATAAGTTAGTTACCTATTGAGTTCAGCTAACTTTATAAACACATTATGCTCTACTAAGATAGCATCAAAAATCAAAAACCAGGTTATTAACAAACTGCTGAAAACTGGCATATTAAGGGGAATTCCGATCAAGGGAATTGTTATGTACTAGACTGCCCAGTGAACCAATAAAAAGCAAATAATGTCATCACCTCAATGTCAATACCATGGCTATTCCGTGACTTCCATGACCTTAATTTCATTTCATGATGACTTCAAATGCATGTAGACACACCTCACGCCATGTGAAAGCAAATGCAATATTGATATGGAATATGGAAAAAAATATCGATCGGACTAAATTCTCTAAACGATAAGAGAAGTGCTAGTGTATTATCTCTGGATCCTCCACCAGGGTTCTCCTAGAAATAATATTTTCACTTTACCTGACTTCTCCATGACTTTTCCAGTTTTCTGAACAAAGTGTCAATGAAACTGACAATGCAATAAGTATGACGTAAGCAAATGAAAAGAATGCCAGACCATTAAAATTCCTGTAGACATACCTTTGGCTAAGTGAAAGCAAATGCAATACAAAAGAAACATCGATTTAATTTAATTCAATTCAGTACCCTACAATTAGTAAATGAATACCATGTGGTAGGGAGTGTAATCCACCAGCCCAATTTATTCGGCAGATACAGTAAACACTCCGAATACCGGACACTCGCGGTGCCGGACCTTTTGTCCATTATTTGGAGGTGTCCGTTATTTGGGGGGGGCGATGATAAATAAATTATTATTTTTGAAAAAAAACATCACTTAACGAAATGTCAAAATTACTAATTAAACTAAAGGAAATAAATGTAAAAACTTTGATTTATAATATGAGTAAATGTTTGATATTTTAAAATCTATGCAATTCAGTTTTATTCTAAAAGAATAATGACAAAATATGTACTTACG
>JAQIXS010003386.1:0-18348 GCA_034700785.1 Rossiulus vilnensis
TTAGGATAGTGCCCATTCCATTAAAAATAGTGCTCAATAAATTAACACCGATAAATTACATCATTAGGTGGGGTTTGATGTTTGGTTAATAGAAAGAGGGGCAGTTCGATTGTGATTAAAGTTTTCTGGAAAACATAAGCTGCACATAGCAAGAGCGTTGTGAATTCAGAACTGCACTCAAGGGATGCATCAAGGTTTATTTGTAATTTTAGAAGCGATTTACCTGAAATGCAACTTGAAATTGTTACTGTCACGATGAAAGGTATCAAAATGGCTATGTTTTATGTGGGGAGATAATAGCATGATCTCTTGATGTTGATATCTTTAAATAGCGGGGGAGTAGTTCCAGTGCTACCCCTAAATATTTAGGGGTAGGGGTTGGACTGTTGGTTACAAGTGGGAGGGGGTTAAAAATCCACAAAATGGGATTCTGTAATTTATATACGCTCCCTTATTACTCACCTATGCAGCAGATTATTTCAAATTTATTTCTAAGCATAGGATCGATAGTGATACCTATCATAAGCCGGGTCAGCAGGTAAGCAAAATATGACATATTTTTCCGTTTTCAGTCACTTTTACCCAGTTTTCAGTCATTTCTTTGTGTATTAAATTCGAAAATTCCAGCTGACGATCCGGACGCCCTGTTATATTAAACTCCCTCTCCCCTGTCGCAATGTCCGGTTTTCGCAAACCCATATGTGTGCATGATTGGATCAGGATAATCCTGTTTATGCAAAGTGCATTTCCTGGTGAAGCTCAAGGAAGTAAGACGTTTGGATAGTCAAGTGGAATTACCGAATTTAGTGCTGAAAACTGGAAAAAAATGTTACATTACTGCTAACTGTGTTTACGATAGATATCACTATCGATCCGATGCTTACGAGTAAATTTTGAATAATATTATGCATTTTACGCAATGTGAAATTATTTATTAAATCGGACGAGGCATGCAAGGGACGAGGGGGAAGTCTAAAAAACCATGCAAATTCAAGGACGTCCTTTATGGATGGCCCCTTAGACACATATCACCCAAGGTTTAAAAATCTTGAAATTATTTGAAATTTTTCAAATTAGCCGTTTCAAAATCCGTGAAATGTAGAAGGCAACTGAGGGCAACCAATTCTGCATGGTGACAAATAAATTAAAGTGATAATATGCAATTTCTGCAAAAGCGTTAATGTAGTATAATTTGGTATTTATGCAGAGCATTTCAAAGCCGTTGCTTTTCACCATTTTTCACAGCTTTAGTTATTACGGTGTCTGTGGTTTTGGAAATGCAATCATGCTTCGCGTAACGGCCTGAATAAGTGCCTGGAAAGTTGGCCGGAAAGGGAAATGCTGTGTAACGAAACAAGCTATACAAATACGCTATAAGATGCGTTCCAAATCTTATGAAAAGAAACTGAAAATCACTTAAGTTGCTGGCCAAATATGCATACATTTAAAGTGCATTTGAAATAAAACTAACGTTTCATTACATTGTTTTAAAGAAGCTAAACACAGCTAAGAAATCAAAATACTCTGAAATTTGTTTTGAATAGTTTGAAGGTTCACATGCCACCATTGATGTCACTGTTGAAGCACTAATCAATAGGCTATTATAGAAGTGTCCGGCCTTCATATAGGCATTTAAAAATGCGGAAATATACGCATATGGTCTAAGCAATATTGTTTCTGCTGATCTTTAAGTCAGGAATAATTACCCAAGTCGCGGAAATTCAATAAATATTGCGTTTTTTGGGCCTAATAATTAGTTATTTAAAGTTATGGCAACCTAGTGGGTGGCTTCACTGCCATTCCGGAAAGCTATGCAGGAATGCCCCTCATGATTCGTAGAAGAATAATGGGTTTACCTGATATCTGTATGATTTTATACTAATACCTATATATATATATATATATTGGTTTTTGGGACTACTGATATCAGTATGTTTTGAACGTTTATATGCGGTGCTGAACGAGGGGCGCGTATGCCTGTTCGGTGAAGTTTCGACAAAAACACGGATTTTCCGCAAGGTTCTCGATTATGTTTTCGCAATTAAACATCATAGGTGTATAACATCTAAACTTGTTGTCGTTTGAGTAGAATCAGGTATTTTGATATCTCTATTTTTCACGAAAGCATAAAGATTTTTCCCACTACTGTAAAGGTGATTTTTGTGGCGATTGGTAAGTTCTGGTTTGGCATCTTTTACATTGTTCAATTTCACTCCAATTAGCTGATGCACAGGGTGATAGAAAACAAAATAATTCACATCAAAAAGTGACATTAAAAAGGATGAACAGCACTTATGATCGTTTAAAAACCCGTTCTTGGCATTCATGTAAATTTAGTTCTTTGAAGTTGCTTTACACTTTTGAATGTAGCATGTGTTGATTAGTCATCGGTTTGTGAAACTTTTACTCATACGTTATACAAGTACAGCATGCGTATTTTCGTCCATGAACCGGAAATAGTATTGCGTTTAAAACTAAGGCATTCGTTTATAAACGACGAATAACTCTTCTATGTGAAGTCAAAATCGTTGTTACGTAGAATAAACGAAAATTTAAGCTCCTAGTGAAAACATATTGAATATAAAGTAGGGAAGTAAAACAATTGTTCAAAATTTCTCAAAATATGTTTTCGCCTGAAACATACATGCATATGTATTTTGCCCAGTACTCTGTAAAACGTCTGTTTACAAATATTGACACTAAATGACACGCCAATGGCGAAAATTTTGAAAACAAAACTGATTACAGATAAAGAATTTTAGTTGACATTCAATTTCCCAAAAAGAATTTTTCCTGAAATTTTCGTAGCATTTTTGTTTAAATATACGGTGTATTTTTAAGAAATTTAACGCCATTGACAAATTTTTAAAAAAAATGTTGAACCGCTCTCGATTTTCTGTAAAAAAAACGTTTAGCAATGTTTCTCAGAAGTAAAGCAAATTTTTATTCAGCTTTTAGTAATTTCTTTCTGGACGTTAGTTTGTGCATTTTATTATTAATCATGATATTTATTTAAAACATGTACTTATACTAAATAATTATTGTAAATTTAATAAATGTAAACTAAATTATCCAGTTATTTATACACGCCCATTTTAAGGCATTTTGCCTTCCAGCAATATCAAGTTGGACGTTATATACTGCTCTTTCTTGAAGTAATATTGAATATATGTATTTACTATATAAAAGTATATTTTACATTTATTAAATGTACAACAATACCAATGTTCCTGTAATATTAGTTCATTTTATAACCAGATATTACACAGTAAAAAGCATTTGATATAAAGTGTATAAATTACTGTAAATGTTTAATTTTACATTTATTATTTATAATTTATATTTATTTACAATAATTATTTTCTGTAGATAGATAGCTTAAATAAATATTATAACAAATAATAATAAAATAAAAACTAAACTTGTAGTAGAAGAGATTGAGTGTATTACAAATATGCATGTTTAACAATAAATGTTTGCATACCTTATTTTAACAAGAACAATAACAAAAAAAGAAGATTCTCATCTTAGTAGATACATTTTGTTTTTCAATTTTGTGTTTAATTAAACTCAGTAAAATGTGCAAACTTCGTGGACTCAGTTTCACGTAATTATAAACATTTCGTAATTTATTTAACAGTGATCTAACAGTATTATCATAGTTTCATCCAAATGTTTGAAATATATTACAATGCAATTTCCCTAAAATGTTTTTAGAAATATTAATAACGCAGTGAATGGTAAAAGAATTTTTTAAAAAATCTTTTTTGAAAACATTAATAATGTTTTTTGTTGACTATCACAAGTGATGGATATTAGTCTAACGTTTTTCATAGACTATTGTCTAAATCATTTATTTAATAATCAGTTTTCTATTTTGCACATCTCAGTTCATTATGCACACATTGTAGCGGAGGCTTATATTTTTATAAAATTGCATACACTTTAATATACATGCAGGGTAAGTTGCCTAAAATGACAAAAAATAATGGGTTTAAATTAATTGAAGACATAAATCGCATGCATCCAAGACAACCTTAACATGACCTGCAAAACACACGTGGACATAAAAAAGCATTTTCAATAAACAAATTCACTTTCTAGTAGACTTTTCTGTAATTTCTTCCATTTTGGAATTTTTCTAGTTGTTTCTTTAGCAAAAAGTTACCATTCTAAATATGTTGTTAAAGAGTTTTCAATATCTTTTAATTTCAGCTTTAACGTTGCAGTTTGTGAACCACAGATTTTTAGACTATCACGATCCCACTATAGGTAAGTAATTCACCAACTTGTTAAGGAAACGTTTTAAGAACTAAACTCATTTCTAGCCGCGTAAACAGTTTTAATTAGAACAAATTGTTTTCTGTAGAGGATGCTTATCAGCAACAAGCAGTGATCGACGGTGAAGCTGCATTTCTCGATATTTTGGATACAGCAGGGCAGGTAGGGTCATTTAGGTCATCAGGCAGGCCACATCCCTACTCGAGCAATCATTAAATTTCCGTTAGTAACGACAGAAATGCGATAAATATTTGGACAAAATTTGCTTAAAATACTAATTAACGAGAAGCCATAGACCAAAAGTTTTGAAACTTACAATCAGTGCTTTTGGAATAACCCACATGATGTTTGGATATATTTAAAAATATATAGGATAATATGAGACAAAATATTCTAGAAATATACACATTAATATATCAGAAATATCATGAATTGGGACATTTAGTACATTATGTAATATATCTGGAATTACGCATGTATTACAAATTATATTTTTGAACTATTATACATGCATAGTTTTATAATAGTTTAACATACATGTATGCCAGAATATATTTTAAAATATATTGCATGCAATATAATTTCAGCTATGTTGCCTACTATACTTAGCCCCAATTTATGATATTTCTGGTGCTATCTTGTCACATATCATATTATGTACTTTGAAATATATTCCAACATATTGAGGGAAATTTATGCACGACATAAGCTTGTTTACAGCTGTCAATCAAAGAATATTTTCGAGAAAATCATCCCAAGCTGTTAATTTTTGTATAGTTTTCTAAGAAGATTTGTTGAGAATCTCAAGGAATTAATTACCGTATGCAAAAAAAACCCTGAGATTACAAATAATTGATTTTGGCCAAAATTTCTATACAAAATTTGCTTGGAAATATTAATTGATGGAAATAAAGATTTAAGTCGTGGATTTTGAAATAAATGTCAGTACAAAATATGCTTAGCTCTTAATTAACGGAACGCCGTAGGCGAATATTTTCGAAAAGTTCTTTACAAATTATGGATTTTGCCTTATAATTGGCTAATGCAGTATATAGGAATTTACATAGGAATTGTGATCGACAATTAATCACCAGACTTGCTAACATTACAGTAATTTTACAATGCTCCACAGCCTTTAAATACCGATTAAAAATCGAGGAAAACTGATAAGTTGCTTTGAATTTTTTTACATGCACTAGTTATTAGATAGTTGCTTTTAAACGCTATTTACATATACCTTAAATAACTGCAGTAGTTTTTTTATTTCAAAAATGTTGCCAACAATGGTTTTTTTCATATGGAAATTTTTAGTAATATTTGAAAAAATGTGGGTAGAAAAGTGGGCAAAATCTATCATTTACATGTAGTTTTATGAATTTTTTTTGTCTAATAAAGAATAATTCTAAACCATTTTCTTACAGAAATTAAAGTGACTTTAGCCTTAATGATATCATTTTCCAACATTTTGCCTGCAGCGTTCTATTAAATATTTCTAAACAGCGATATAGTAGATAATGCTACAGAAATTTATTATCTGTGATAGAATTTAAAAAACTCAATATTTTATACTGGCAAAATGCTATTGGGCGAAAGCATTAAGCCCTGCCTATTATTTAGTCAATTTTTCGTTAAGTTTAGTAAAAGCTCTTATTGTGTGTTGCATGCTTACACGCTTAAATTCCATGATATTAAAACAATATTAGTGGTTAAAAAAATCTCATATAAAATAATTCGTCCTGTACTTCTAGGTGGAATTCACAGCGATGCGGGACCAATACATGCGTGGTGGAGAAGGATTCATAATCTGCTATTCTATTACGAACCGGCAGAGTTTCGAAGAAGCAGTGGAATACAGGAAGCTAATAACAAAAGTGCGAAATTCGGATGATATTCCCATTGTTTTGGTGGGTAATAAATTCGATTTGGAAAGCTCTAGGAAGGTAACAGCACTCGGATTTTTTTCTATATTAAACTGTAGTGTACAGTGTGAATGTATGGTATAGGCATAACATATTCAACGTATTTTCCCATAATCCAAATTTGTGATTTGTTTGCATTTATTCCATCAAACACCTTCTAACTTTAACAATACACAACCCTGAAGGAAAGATAAGTATGGGATTCTCTACTGATATCTGCATTATTTTATGCTGATATCACTATATATATTGCTTTTTGGGACTAGTGATATCAGTATTATAGTGGTTAGTGATCAGTATGATTAGTGATATCACTACATGTTTTACTAATATCAGTATATTTGTACTGATTATACTGATGATGATCTTTCCACGAGGGAAACTAAAAAATTAAGAAATATATAAACAGACAAACTTAAATTACTGAAATTTACTTCAGCGGCCAGAAAATGAATTTCGTCAAACCCTATTTTATTTGAATTTTCGACAAATCCGTACTTTGAAATGCGACATGTCTGAATATGAAAATCATTGTACATTTTAGGTATTTCATTTATTTACATATGCCATGCATATACAGTCAGTGCAGCTCATTAAAATGCAGTTTTAGTGGCCTTGTGCAGTTGTTTTGAGCTGTAGTAAAACAAAATAAAAATATGACAATTTTTAAAAGAAAATGTGTTAATTAAATTAATCAATACTTAATAATGGCAAATATCTATAAATAATAACAGGTTTTGTGATTATTTTTTTATTTTTAATTAGGTTTCCCAGGAAGAAGGCCAAGCTCTTGCTAGCCAATACAACTGCCCATTTTTCGAGACTTCGGCCACATTACGCTATTACGTTGACGACACGTTTCATTCCCTCGTTCGAGAAATTCGACGCAAAGAGAAGGAACAGTTACAAGACCCCAAAAGGAAACGTTTCTACGGCAGCCGATGGAAACGCATTAAAAACCTCTTTTCCGTGGTGTTCAGACGACACTGAGTGGAACATTTGAATAATGTCTCCAGAACAACTGCTGCTAATTTTAGTCTGCATACTAGTGACAAATAAGATGCCATTTGAAGATGCCTTCATGATGGACGTTTAGCCTAAAAAATCCTGCGGCTTTCGTAATTATGCATGTAGGAGATGTTTTTAGAAGCATTTCTGTTAATGTATGCAATATCGATGTGCGAATTATTTTACCTAAACTATATGTTGTTTCAGTGAGGTGAACTGCTAATGCCCATTTTATAACAGGGTCAACAAAAAGCACGCATTTTAACTCGATATGGATTTTAAAATTTACGGATAGGTTTATTGCGGAATCATGTTTTGCAGACTCGCTGATGTGTTCATGACAATAATTCATTATATAAAAAGCTCTTAATTTAAGTACAGCCATGTCTTAATGAACTGTTTGTAGAAATAGCACAGGTAAGGTGCTGTTTGAAATTAAGGGCACGAGATGGGAGATTGTGCTGTATGAATTTTGATAAAATAAAAATTGCTCAAATATGTGAAATCCCCGATTTTTCCTTCACTATTCCAGTTTGTTGAACAAATTTCGCTGACGGTGAAAATGCAATGTCTTCTGGGCTTGGTACTGTAAATTCATTAAATTCATGCATTTAATGATAACCAATGATATATTTTCCTTTAAACTTCCATATAGATTTTAGTAACGATAATCACAAGCTATGAACCAAAGTACAGCTATAAACACGATCCTCAAGGATGTCCATCAAGCAAATCACACAATTTTGCTTCAAATACTTATTTTAATTGCTAATTTCGTTTCCTGGATGTAAAATTGGACGTCCGCGTAATGTTTTGCAATTTGAGAATGTCCAATTTATTCGTAAAAAATAACTACACTTGAACAAAACTTCTTTCATTAAAACCTCCGAACGGTTTTCCAGATACTATATTTATTTTTGTAAATAAACGAGGCATTTTTAAATTATAAGAAAACATTTAGCAGTATTTATAACAATTTAAAGCTAATATGGGAATATTATACATGGTAAATTCCCCTGATTTCTTGGAAATAAATTCGGTAGCGACAACAAATATACAATGACATAAAGGGGATATTTATTCGACATTATTAAGATCACGATGTAGGCGAAATTTTGGTAAAAATAATAGTTCATGATTACGGATTTTGGGCTACATTTTGATTATTACATGTTTTTATAAGAAGTGCTAATCAAGATAACGCCATCGTCGAAGTGCAGGGTCCGCATTAACCCTGCACTTGAAATGTGACAATTCCTTTGCACAATGCACACAAGGATAAAAAATAGCAGCCATTTAGCAATATTCCATCAAGTCGACCATATGAAGTGCATGAAAATTTAACTTCATGTTTTTTAGCTATTTGAACAACACTTTTTGAAAGATTGGAGTCTCCTGAGCATGATCTGGGCTTATTTTCTTGAAATTCCTTATAGTTTAGGAGATATAGGCATTGCCAAGCTTATGATATGTTTTAATCCCTTTCTAGAACTCAATTCTTGACTGAAACCTGCTTCACATTTTTTCTACAAAGAACCGTTTTATTACGTTGATCGGATGATACAGTTACATACGAAATGGGATTAATTTTGAACTATTTGTAAATAATGTGGCAAAGGAAAAAGTACTCTGAACAAACAATAAACAATTTTTCAGTTAAAACATTAGCCAGAAGGCAGTTATGTACCTTTCCTAGAAGTCTTCACATTACTTTGGAGATGCTGAGCGCATCCTTCATCATGTAGTCGCGCAAGGCCCATAGAGCGCTTACGGCATTGCCGTGATTTCCGATGCCGTTCCCGAGCCAGTGAACAGGCAATCGTCCCGAATCTTGCAAAGGTGTGTTTTCTTGGGTGGCTTTCAGATTACTGTCCCAATTGGATATCATTCGATTGTCCGGCTGCAAACCTTCAATATATCTGGTAAAAAGAATTTTTTTTCAAAACATCAACAAATTTAGGGAAACCTGTCAAATTGACGACCTGCTTACATTGACCGATTTTTTAGGGTCCCTGGTAAAAGCCTGTAATTTTTTTTCCATATATTGACCACCTGATCACTTTGATCATCGACCACTTTTTGAGGGTCCCCTCCATACTGTAGCAACTTTACTTTTCTTATATTGACCACTGTAAGGTTCTTGGTGCCTAAATTTACTTTACCTAACCTAACCTTAAGTACGTAAATTGCGCGCTTGTGGGGAAATTTACCTTGAAGTACACATGAGTAACCATAATAAGTTGTTAATTGTTACAACAGTTTTGAAAACTCTTCAGAATGTGAGTGACATTTTGCAATTTCAAATAATATGTTAGTAAATGAAATATTGCACCTTAGTACACTGTACTAGTGTTTTCTTTACTGAATAAAATTAACAATACAAATTTGTAAAGCTTCAAAATCAATACTGCTTGTAAAAATTAATTTTATGTACTTGTAATTTCAGTATGGCATCAGCAACGTATAATTTCACACTTCTATTGTAAGAACGTTATACCTAATAAACCTAAGAACCTAATAAAGACGTATCCCTTTCAAATGAAAGCGAAGATATTTAATCGGTCGTAAAAATGTTTCTTTTTTATACTAATTTTTAATTTTTTTAACACATTCACTACACCTGACTAAGGTGACCGATTTTGTCCCTTGATTTTCGGCAGGGGAAACTTCAAAACGCAAAAATGCAGGGTAAAAAAATTTAACATTGCACTGCAGCACACGAATGTAGCTCTGAATTTACAAATTACAAAATTACAGAATTTACAAATTTTATTGTGAAGTTTCCTACCTGAGATAGGCTTCGGAATGCAGCAATTTCAGGGGCCTCTGGGGCACGGCGACAAACATGGGATCAGCTGGCTTGTTAGCAATTACTGGACCTGTAACAAGAAGTGGTATAAAATGTGTGACCAATGTGGAGAGTGATCAAAAGGCTGATCAACTGTGATTACGCCTTTAATTAATTAGTACTCATAAATGGTACACAATCCAAAGAAGCTCAACAAACCACATTTCTATTAATGCTTCTTACGAGTTGCAGCTAACAACAAATCAAACACTAGTAATGCATAATAATCACAAAATTTCATTCAAATGGATTTGTGGATCTGGATTTAGGTGTCCATTTCCTACAATTACCAAAACTAACAAGGGAAGAAACACCCACTTGATAAAATATCAAAACTACATTATAAAAAAAATGAAATAATTTATATTTATGGTTTCATAATTGCTTAATTTTTGTTGTTGTGTATAATTGGTACTCAACTAGGGTACAAACTATTCTTATAATTCATTTACTTTTCTTGTAAGTAGTATATCGTTAAATTATTAAAAAATACCCCACACCCAAGTGGACAAACAATTATACATATCAAAACAAATTTAGCAATAAAATAGGTATCTGAAGCAAAACAGTGTATTTTTTGCATTGTGGGCACTTTTTTGAGTCGATATAACAAAAAAAAATGTTACAAAACTGTTCCCATAAGTAATCTTGTAAAATACCCCACGACGACGACAAAAATAGTTTTTAATACACGCATATCTCTTTTTTTCTCTGACAAACAGTTTTTAACAAAATTATAATACTGTCAGGTAAATCAAAAAGTTGGTTAAGAAAATTGATCTCCATTTACATTAGTGTTTATACATGTATTATAGAAAACTTTCTGTTAAATGTGTTCCAGAGATCCATATACTGTACCTCTACATGTACTCCATTATAATATATGGAGAGCAATAATTTTAGAATTGCAGTTCATATTAAAATGCATTTTAATGTAAATAATTTGTGCTTCAACCTGTTTAATTTTTACGACTATTGTTTTCACCTCTGATAAGATATCAAAACTACTTTATAAATAAAAACAATCAATGCAATAAAGTATTTTAATTTTTGATCAAGATCACCAGTGCAACGCTGTTCTTGAATGAAACACCAAAGTTTGTTTTTATCTGGGGTTCATTTTTCTAGGAATTTCAGACACGATTTATTAGTGCACCCAGTATAAAAGCACTGCATTTGTTCCAAAAAGTTATTTTCGTTAAAATTCAAATTCATCAACAACTTTCTAGTTTCAGAAATATTAATATTGACAAGTACGACGTAGGCATCATTTTTCAAAAATAAAGGGAAAAAACAAATGCTAAATTTGAAGTGATTTTCATTCAAAATCTGTTCAAAATTTAAGTTAAAAACGACGACATCAATTGGAATATTGGATTTTTTTGTCTGAAAAAATAATAATTACAAGTGATGGATTACATTTTGCCAGATATTCAATAATACAATTGTAATTATCAATTTTAGAACACATTCTAGAATAAACACTTCATTTTGTTAGTGACTATTTGTCCTAGCACTTGACCAATTTCTTAATTGGTTTTAGCCAAATTCACGGCTAGTTTCATAAATGTATAAGAATAAGGGCTTATTCGTTTCTATTTTTGGTGTTTTTTAGAATTTTATAAGTTTCTAGAAATGTTTTCTCCCCGAATGGGGATGGTGTCAATTTGAAAGTGTTTTTACTGCACATTTATTGCAAAAAAAATCTTCAACAATTGACAAACTGCCATATTTTCATTATTTTTTCTAGCTTATAAAATAGCACCTGACAGTCATAAGAATGCACTGCAAAACTGCATTTTGCTGATGATACCAGGGTAACTACGTGCAGCTTTCAGACAATAAATTTAGCTTTAATTGCACTATAATTGACAAAAATGAAACAACTATTGAAAAAGAACTGTCAGTGTAGTTTCTTTTTCTTGCTCTCTAACTGGCCAATACTGTACATATTTGTAAAATTTGTAATTCACTTTATTTTTTTTTTGATATTTTTAATTTTTAAAACTTAAACTTGACGAGCGAAAATTAAATGTTCGGTGTTTACTTTCAACTATTATTGCAGAATAAATAAAACATTTTGCCATTTCAATCTATTTTTTTTGCAGTATTAAAACTGATCAAATGCGTGTTGTTAATAAATTATTTTCAAACAGAAGAATTTTATCTTTACCTTTACCCTCGTTCATACAAATAATAACAACAGTTATACCTATTTTTAACTATGCCTTCGATTATCCGAGTTAGCCTTAGTCACGACTACTTCGGATAATCGAGCTTCCGTTGTAATAAAAAACAATACTGCCCAATTTTTGCACTTTGAAAAGTAGTAAAATTGCAATGGAACTGTAGTTTGTCTACATGTTCTGGTGGGAAAGGAACCAAAATATTGTATACAAATTAACTGTTCAGCCTTTCCAGCCAACATAACAAAGGAATATAATATAAAAAAGGTAAGAAATGCACATTAAAATTACGCAAATACAACCTCAAACATATCAAACGTAAATAATTATACAATATTATAAAAGTTAAAAATACGTACAGGCTACATGGTGGCTACACAGGAGAAAAGGAGATAAAAATACAGATGTAATGGGTATATACTTAGAGGGTAGGACCCCAGCCATGTCTGGCACCTCAAGTTGGTCTTTACTAGGGGTTCAATACTATGGTTAGTGGCATGTGATAGGTGAGGTTGAGTGAGATACAGATGACAACTCAATATTAAGCCCTGTCTATTGTTTTGCCATCTTATAAGTACACCAAACTGCAGGTTCGTCAACTTTCGAAAATGAGCAACCTGCCCTTCGGAGTAACTTAGTCTGATAATAGCGTTTGCAATCATCATGTGAAAAATGACCGATAGGCAAAACGTGGTGATGACAAAGCTGAAGTGGCGAAGAAGTAAGAAATGGTTACGTAAGAATTCGCACCTGATGCTTCAGGCAAATCGTTATCGGCATCGAGGGACAGGTCCAGCATGCCGTACAGAGCATGCCGTTCGCAGGAAAGACGAGTGTTAATAGAGGCATGCTGCAAACATTGGCATGGGATGCAATGCATGCAAGACGTGCAAGGTTGAAAAGGTAAGTCTTCAAACAAGAACAGAAAAAGAACAACGGTTAGAAAAATGAATGAAAACCAGAACTGAGCAATATGCTTGAGACCCGATGTTGATCCCACTGATTCGATTACATAGTCTCGAATATGTGGCACATACGCAATATGCGGACATAAATGAAAATATACATTTATTTGTGACCAATTTTTAATCAGGCCATGCATGGAATATATGAATATATTTAGCCACATGGGCCAATTTGTGAATTTATCCATATATGCAATTGAATCGTACCATTTTACTAAAAAAAACATCAATTTGGGTCATTTTTTGTACTTGCATTAATGCCGATAAAAAAGATGTGGACACTACAAAACTGCACTTCTTATGGCAGAAGTTTTTTGTTGAGTTGTCATTGCGGTAATTAATTTTTCTTATCAAGCATTTCACTACTTGCTCTACAGATATGGAGCGATTGAGGAAACAGAGGATACGAAGTCATTATTTTTACGTCAATTATCAGGAAGTCCTGAAAGTGTCCACTTTTTTTTCACAAAACAATTTTGCCTTAATTTTGGTCACTGTTTATTAAAAAATAACCTCTTGGGAACCATAAAAATTGACGTCCCCTGGGCGATTGGAGATACCTAGTGGGAAATAATTAGCCAAAAGACTGTTAAAAGCTGATATGAAACAACACCATATCCAAACATGAATAGCAGTGAGCCAAAACCAATCCGAAGTATTCAGCTTATAGATTAAGCCTTCAACCATAGCATGATTTCATAATTGCAAACACATGAACATTAATTGAAATCCCCAGTAACAATGCATTTTTAACCCAAATAAACTATTACCGTATTTGCTCGCTTTTAAGCCGCACCACGAAATTGGACCTTAGTTTTAAGAAAAAATTAATTATTCATAAAATGAACTTTTTAATTAGTTTGCATTTGAGTCAATTTGCTTGCTTAAAGCAGATTAAACCAGCATTTAAAACCATTTAAACTACTATTATCTTCTGCGGTGATCCTTTCGTGTTTACTTTTGGGACAACTAGAAAGGGGATGCCATTAATCGACATTTTCGAAATGTGCGCATATAAGCCACACACCCCTTCTTCAGACCTCAAACCTTTGTGAGAAAAGTGCAGCTTTTTAATGAATCCTATAGGGTCTTTTTCACCACACAGATCAAACGACTTGTCCGCAAAAAATATGGTAATTACCTTTCGGCAAAACCCACCTGGTGTACTATACTGAGGACGAGGGGTCACTCCTATCGGCGTAGGTGGACTGGATATATTGGGCAAATTCGGCTGGTGGGGAAATCGTGTAGCTTGATAACCTTGAACTAAAAAAACGCATGCTCATGCATCAGGCGCTCAGCAGCTCAGGTAAAAACCAAAAATTGAACGAAGTCATGGAGTCCGACGTGGAGTGCGGAGTGTCACGTGACAAAAATAAAACAGCAAAATGCCATTCGATACTTAAATTAGAGAAGCATTCTAAGAAACGTGCAGCTCTCAAGATCAAACCTGAATGCACACCGGGTGTTTGCGGTCGACTTCCGGCCAGGTTGCGACGAGAGGGGACGTAGTTCCTGAAATAAAGAGCATTGGAAATGAGTTGTATCTATGAGTTCGACAAACGTCACGCAGGGTGGCAAACAATTTTCAAGATTTCAAATTTGGGACATTTTCAGATTATTTAGGACCAATTTGGGAATTTTTTCAAAAGGTGTGGATGCATTATTTTATGCCTTCTCTAGATATATGGGTTTAATACATTAATACAATCTTGTTTAGCCATCTTTTTTAACCGGGAACCTCTGCATTCAATAAATTCAATTACTCTCCAATATATATAAAGATTATAAAGGTTTCAATATTGAATTGTTATGCTGTTTTAAGACTTATGTTTTTTAGTACTTTTAGGACTTGTTTGACACGAGGTAAAATCAGGGTGGCAAAAAAATTCCAAGCTATAAATTTAGGCTTTTTGTTGGACTTCCAAGAGTAAATATTTTAGGACTGAGTTTTTCTCTTCCCAAAGTAACATGTTTAGAATGCAGTATTTCAGCAGGTATCTTTCTAAGATTTTCCTTACCTACTTGTTCGAAAATATTTGTAAACATCAAATGGAGAAAAAATCACCAAATATTATCGAATAAAATTAAAAACACTTTTCCAAAATTCATTGCAATAGAATCTGTAACAATGACTGTACCAATCGTAATAGAAGTTTCAGAACTTTTTTTTAATACGTACAACTTTTAATAACATTTAGTTGTTATTATTTTCAGTACTTTCTTGGAACTTTTAGGACTTGTTTACCACCCTGAAAAACCATACGAAAAATGTGTTTCCTCAAAATTACCACACAAAAAAAAAACACTTTCCAAAACTCATTGCATTACATCAATTATTTGAATAACATGACAAACAAAGACTTGCAAACGATTTCAAGACAATTGAGGCAATGCAAATGTGACACGTACTTCCCGCGTTCGCCCGGTGGGATCATCCTCCCGGTGGATTTGATGATGTGCACCTCTCGGCAGTGGCGAACCAGGCGCTGGATGTTTTGAAAGGGTCTGAAATCGAAAACGTTGAAAAAATGCAGTCAAAAAGATACTGTGGGATGGGGTTGGGTAGGGAGAGATACGTACGCCATGTTCTTCTTGACCCTTGCGCAGTTATTCCACAGACACTGGAAATCATTGGCATCTGCCGAGAGGAAAACGAGCGAATTAAAGTAAACCGATGATCTGGCAACTTCAGGATCCATAAGGGCTTTCTTTTTTAATTCAAGGATGATTGGAAGTGCTACGAATTTCGGTTGCCCACCATGCCAAACTTTCCTGAGTCGATTTGATCTTTGTCTACCACATTTGATTTCGAATTGTTTGAAAACCTCACATTTATTTACAAAGAAAAAAAAACTTAACAGGATAAACTGTTTTAGTGGAAGGAAATTCATTTTCTAGGTTTTGACAGGAACACAATTGTATAATTTTCTCAACTTGAATTTTTTTGATAAACAAACTTATATGAAAACGGGAAGTGGTCATTTAATTTCACGCATGGAGAAATACATTTTGCTGTGATGATGGCCAATTCAACCGACACTACTGACGATTTTCAATTTCGGTCGGCCTTAAAATTACGAATTTTTGTTAAACTACTTATTATAATTGTTAAGGTTAGTTTCCCCCCGCGTAGAATTGGTTATTCGCTGAAGTTTGAGCTTATTCTTTTACAATGACCTGTTCATTTATAAAAAATTAAGAAACCCGAATTTTTTTTTATATAAATAAGAGGGTTATTGTAAAATTATAAGTAAAACAACACAGACCATAGCAAACAAGCAATTCCACTTGGGAAAAACGCAAATTTAGCACGTATAATACGTATTTGAAGCAAAAAAGTGTAATTTTTTTGCATAGTGGGCACGCAAAATGGGTCGGCTTTAAATTGATACAAGATTTTCTTCCCCAATATGAAACACTTTCGCCTAGTAATGCAAAAAGTGGTTACTTTTGAGGCAAAAATTGAGGAATTTTGAGGAGATTCAATGCAGTTGATGAATTATAAGGTTAAATGTATATTAAACTAAAATACCTAAAATAGAACCCCCTCCTGCCCCCATTTCTAAACTAATGTGGACATGAATAAAAGTTATTTAACCACGTCAGTGTTCAGATAAAAATGTTTGAGAGGTTTTAGGTGAAAACGCCAAACGTAAATTCGCCATATGGTGACAATGCCGAACGTAAAAATACCATAGTCGAAATGCACCAGGACGCAGTTTTTATAAAAAATCTCGCCTATATATGCATGGCGTTCCTTTGATTTACAGTTTTCGTAAAGAAATGTAATTTTTTAAAAAATGCCTACGTCGTTCTTTTAATCATAATATAGTTCTAATTGACATCAATCAAACTTTAAAAACACTTAATGAAACGTTTATTAGGCCTATTTTATGACTAATTTTCATCACTCATTTGTGAAGAAAAAAATTGAATTGCTTTTTATAGATTTATATTTAATCAAAGTCAAGTTCGAAACGAAGCTGAACGAATGTTTCACAAATTCGATTTACGCTGATTTCTATACTCTTGCCTAGCAATGCGCTACTGCCCTACATGCCACACGAGAAGTGTTGAACGTATACTGGTGGTGCAACACGCAGGGCACTTACGACCTTAATTTTTTAGTGCTACCTGGGTACTAAGGGCTGAGTAAGTGTTGCCCAAATCGGACGAGGTGAATAATTAGAAGCAGCACTTACCATACTTAACGTGGACATGACCTGATGTCTCCCCTATTAAATGTTCGGCTAAATCCTGCTGATCTTCAAACTGGAAGTCGCACTTTTCCCACTGGCACTCAAACACCGTGTTTTCAGGAAGTGGCGTCAGTTGCGAAGGGTCGATCAGCACCGGCTGGTGGGAGGCAGTTTCCTCGTTTAACTTCTGCGCCCGTTCCTCGTAATCTGCTTTCAGTTCGGCTGGTAAACTCCGCCACTAAAACGTTTAGGAAAAGATGTTTCACACGTGTTCTGAGAATGTGCTGGGGGATTGTTTTTTTTTTCCACCCCTGGGTTCGTGCTAGAATTCTGAAAATCATTTCCCTGACCGACCCGAGAAAATTTCCCCAACTTTTTTAAAATGAATGCCGCAGTAAAAACAAACACATCCACAGTGACAAGGGCAATCAATAACAAGCATTATCAAATTTGTGGCAGCGCCAGCGATTTCGGGACAACTGCATTTTTATCAGTAAAATAAAGGAAACTACAGTGAAACTTGGCTGCATTGACCACCCACGGGCCAATAAAGCCAGGTGGTCAATTTGGCAGGTTTCACGGTACTAATATTTAGAAACGAGTTAAACGCTGATTCTTTCCGCGCAGCTCCAGCAATAAACTTTTTTTGGGGAAAAAAAAGATTACAAATCATTGAGCTAAAATAACCAATCATGGGTTTCAGTCTCCATTTAAATGCATTATTTTTAGAAACGTTATTAATGGAACGTAGTATATACACGAAAATTTGGGAAAAACTATTTCATCATCGTGGATGCTGGGCAACATTTCAACTATCCACCTTGTTTATACATTTTTGCTACCAAGAAAATGAAGGATTCGAAATTTGTTATGTTGAAAAATTCCATTTCCTTAGCATTTAGAGCAAGACCATATTGTAACGGAAAATCCCTCCTTACA